>BHFV01000233.1:0-36868 GCA_003568905.1 Trebouxiophyceae sp. KSI-1
GGGGGGGGGGGGGGCTTTGAGTCCTCTAATTGTCAGCGCGCCTGCTGGCTTCAGCCGGGCGTTGCACACTGCAGGGCGGCAGCCAGCCCGAGCCGTCATATACTTTGGTCTCCTCGGCGTCCTCGGACGCTTCGAATGCGCAGGTGCGCCAGTCTGGCAGCTGCTGGTGTTCAGAGCCTTCTGATCTGCAGCTTCACTGCCGCATGTTTTCCCTTTTTTTCAAGTCGTGCTTGTGCTGCCTAGGCCGCCTTCCCCGTCAGAGCAGCGGCTGAGCCTAGCGGGTCTTCTCTGCAGAGCGAGGGTGGCCAGCTGGCCACACAGCGCTTCCAGGCCGAGTTCCCGGCTGCGCGCGCCAGCCCGCCTGAACCGACCAGCCTGCAGCTGGGCAGCATCCGCAGGGGCCCGTATCCGCGGCCAATTCTCCTGCTGGGTGGGCCGCGCTCCAACAAGCTGAGCTGGCCGCCGACCGACCTGGCGAGAGGCGTTGCCTGCCAGGCTGCACCCGGCAGCTGCCAGCAGGCTGCCACGGTCACACGCACGGAGGCCGCCTGCACGCCGCTGGCGATTGTGCAGCCGGCAAGCAACGGCAGGAAGAAGGCCTACGCGAGGCCTATCTGCCTGGCCGGGCTGCGCAGCAAGCCGGAGCCGGAGCCGGAGCAGGCAAGCAGCTCTGCCTGCCCCTGTTGCCCAGTGGCTCTGTGTGGCTGAGCAGCAGCCAACCATGCCTGTTGCTGCTAAATGCACTGCCCGCTGAGGCACCGCCTGGGCTGCATGACAGCTTCAAGTGCCCGAGCAGGCGCTGCACGCCCGCCTGCACAGCCTGCTCCTCTTCACGCTGCTGCATGCGTTGACACTGACTGGCCGGCCGGCGCGCAGTGGCTGCCCTCGCCGGGGGCCCACTTTGACCGGCTGCTGGGGGCGGCGCTGCAGCGGGCGCTGCTGCCGGCCGAGCCTGTCGCGTGGGCGGCCTCGGTAGTCCCTTGGCTGCGGCTGGAGGTGCTGGGGCTGCCCTGCGATGCACGCGCCACCCTGGTGCGGCTGCCTGCCTCCCGGTGCAAGTGCACCACATTGGCAGCTTCAGATGGGCTCTGCTTTGCCGCCGCCTCCTGCTTGAACGGAGCATGCCGGCCTGACAGAGCAGGCCTTGCAGGGCTCCTCGCGTGCCTGCAACACACACAACTGCGTGTCATATGAGCATGCTGCATTGTGCGTGAGCCAGGAGGGCCTGCTGTCGCGAGCGCTGCGCTGTGTGCTGCAGGCGCAGCCGCTCCGGCTGCAAAGCTCCGCAGAGGGCAGCATGCCCGCCTCACCCTGGAGCTCCTCCTGCTGCCCCTCTGTTGCTTCCAGCCAGCCAGGCGGCGAGCAGGGGGTGCGTCTTGCCTTGTCCACTGGAAGCCCCCCGCGCGCAGTGATATGTTTGCTCCGCGAGCGTCCCCTGGGGCTTTTCTGCATTTGTCACCCTGTGTGTGCCCTAGCTTGCTGTCCTAGGATCCTCGGTCCATCCCAGGCAGCGGAGCCTTGCCTGCTGGAGGCTCCTCTGGCCCAGCATACCGCCTGGTGGCTGACATGAAGGTCTGCAATAAAAAAAACAAATGCGTGATCCCAAGGGCAGCTCAGCCTGCAGCACTCACCTTGCCTGCTTCCTGCTTGCAGACCCAAAAGCATGGGCTTCCCCGTTGACGAGGGCTGCCAGACAAAGGCCGGCGAGCCCTCTTTCAAGGTGCCTGATGCCAAGGCCTGTCACCAAACTTCAGCGGGCTCACTCATATGCATTGCTGCTGCAGGTTATACCAGCTGGTTGGCCCGCAGGCACCCAGCCTAGCAACTGCGCTGTATCTGGCGCCGCTGCCGCCACATTTTCGACGGAAAGTGATCGCCTCGGCTCAGCTCGGCTGGCCGGTAACTCAGCGCAGTCGGGAAGGAGTGAGCAGCAGTTCTCTCACGGACGCGTGCCCATAGCTCAGCCGACGAGCGCACGCAAGCTGCCACTGGAGTACAACCGAGGCGTGTCCTCGTCCACCGCGTGGCCCTAGACTAGCGCCCCGTCATCAATCGGCGCTTCAAGGCAGGCAAGGGGATTCCGCCTGGCCCACTGCAGGGCCGCATGCAGCAGAGCGTGGCCTAGGCCAGACTCATCAGGACGTTGTTAGATTGTGCTGCTGCCTCCGCCTAATTCTGCGGGGAAGGCCTGCTGTGTAGGGGCAGTTCGGCTGATGAGCGTCCTTCCTGCTTTTTCTGGGGGCAGAAACACGCCGCACCGGTCCCTCATGTCGGTGCCCCTTGCCGCTGCCTGGTGTCCCATGGTCTTGCGTCGGCAGCCGGGCCCGCGCTGCTGGAGGCTCCTTGCACTTTGCCTGGAGGTCATCACCGAGGCCTGTGCAGTGTGATCTGGGGAGGCCTCAGTCTGCAGCACCCTCCTGATTGGGTGTGTGCTTGCAGGCGGCCAAGCATGGGCCTGGGCGTTTTCGGGTCCCCAGTGCACAGCTGGTGAGCGCTCTTTGGTCCTAGGCGTCTGCTGCGGGGTAGTGCCCACTGCGGCCAGGCAGCAGCACTGAGGGGCCTTGCTGCTGCAGGTTCTTCCGACTGGTCAGCTCCAAGCCGCGGCCGTTCGCCACTGGGCCCCGAGCTGCTGCCGAGCCGAGAACCGCCGCCACCGCCGACCAGCGAGGACCGCATCAAGGCGTGGCGCGGCCGGCAGTCGCCCGAGCACGGCGCCGGCGGCTGGGGCGCGGCCCTGCGGACTGTGCTGGCGGACGGCCCGCAGCTGGCGCGCGCGGCGGCCAAGCTGGCGGCGGCGTTCCCCGAGCGGCCGCCAGACGAGGAGGCCAAGCTGTGCGCGGCCGCAGAGGCGATTCTGTTCGGCGAGGGCGCCGCCGCGCCGCCGCCGCTCACGCCGCCGGGCGAGGGCCGCGCCGCCCGCCTGCGCGCCGGCCTGCTGGCCGAGGCGGTGCTGCGGCAGCTGGCGGCGTGAAGCCCACCGCCTGCACTTGGTCCGGCCGGAGGTGCAAACTGCGGGCTTCAAGAAGGGCACGAGGGACCCCCAGTGGGCCTCCTGTAAATGATTTCTAGGTTTATTATCATTCCCATCGCAGAGAGAGGGGCTGTGCTCTCTACAGCAGAGGTGCTGGCGCGCGGGCATCTGCAAGATGCAGGAGCATACGTGCCAAGCAAAGTGGCCAATGCGCCATAACAGCGTTGAACTCTGATTTTGTTCAGAATCCGGTTCATTATGCGCTTGGGGACGTTTGATACCCTCTGGTGGCTTCAGGTGAGCCCAACCTGCGGGAAGTTGGACATCAGCTGCGCTCCAGTGAGCGAGGAGGGTGAATCCAGCTCGCCTTGAGCCTGCTCAAAAGGTGAAAGTTCTGCTAATGATAAATATATAGGTAATGCCGCTCCAACGCTGTGCCGGTATCGATCGGAGGCGCGTGCATGCAATCTTGCGCTATACAATTCGCAAGCTTTCTGAGATCGCGCACAAGAAGGGAGGCGAGCTCGAGGGTTGCTGCGAGTGTGTTTGCTGCAACTCCAAAGCTCGAACGCGAACTGCTTGGCCTGTGGCGTCCGCGTTCTGATCGCACGCAGAAAAAGACAGCCTGTCCTCTTCGAAGTAGAAGAGCGGGCGCGGCTCTCAGCAGAGCCCTGTGACCAAAGGCGCAGGAGAAAACATACTTACCTCGAATCATCCAAGCCTGTCAAGCGCTGCTCTGCAATAGCGCACAACGAGCAGGATGACGATGTCCACGAGGACATCTGGCGAGCATCGGGCGCCTTCCAAGCTCGGGCAGCCACCCAAGGACGACACGGCGCAGTGGTACGTTGCATAACCTGCTATAAGGGCGGGGCGCTCGTGCCGGGCGCGGGGCGGCGAGCACCTTGTGCGAGGGAAATAACGTCCTAAGCGGTTGCGCCGAAGCAAGCTCGCTTCCGTACTGGGCAGGCCGGAAGGAGGCTGAAAAGCTCTAAAAGCGCACTCGTATGGCTGCGCTGGGGCCTGACGCCCCGCCCAACGCCGCAGGACTGAGCAGGGACGCAAGATTGCTGGGATCCCTGCTGTGCGAACGCGGCAGGCTCAAGACGACTCAACGGGCGTGGGCATCAGCACGGGCGCCGCCGGGAAGCGATATACCGGCGAGGTAAGCCACCACCGTTCCTTCAGGCTGCTTTTCAAGGTGCCAGGTGGCGCAACGTCGCTCAGCAGCGGCACACAGCTGCCGCTGCTGCGGAGCGCTTAATCAGCAGAGAGGTTCTGTGAAAGCGGACGGCAGCTGACGTGCTGCTGCAACTCTGCAGGTTCTCCATACGCCGCGACCCACCACCGCCGCAGAGCAGGCTGGGTGCGCCTTCCAGCTGCGCGCCGAGGCCCCCGCCTTCGTGCCGGACTCTGTGGACCGCGTGCCGGCGCCGGTCAGGCCGCTCAAGCTGCGCGCCAGCGCCAAAATCTTCGTGCCTGGACAGAAGTGGGCGGCGCACGCCAGCGCCCCTCCTCCGAGCAGCCAGATGCGTCTGCAGCCGCGGTGCGAGCGCTCGATCCTTGGCTGACTACATCACCACGTGCTTGAGATGAGACTGGCAGCGCTGCACATGCAGGCGCAGCAGCAGCGCCAGCCGCACGGCCCGGTGGCAGCAGCCACCCACTGCCCCCTACCAGCCCACACGCCGCAGCAGACGGTGCCGTTCCTGGCAGCAGCCGGTGCGCCCATGGCGGGGCCGGTGCCGGTGCTGGCCTACCGGCCGGCCGGTGCCAGCCCCCTGCCGCGCTGCTTCGCGCTGCCGCCGCAGCTGCAGCTGGACCCTGCTGCCCACCGCCAGCCGAGCACCGGCAGCCAGGTGCGTTCTCGGACTGTGCATTGGCAGCTGGCCTCACCTGAAAGCGGTGGAGGCAGGGCTTGAGGCAGCTCGCGTCGACCGCAGTGGCTGGCGTCGCCGGAGGGCGCCTTCTTTGCCCTCTGGGCGAAGGACGCGGTCCTGCTGGCCGGCTGCTGGAAGCTGGCCTGGGCTTGGGATGGGGGGCCTGCGCGGCTGATGTGGAGCCGGCTGGGCAGCGATGCGGTGGGCCGGCCGCTGCGGTTCCCGGCTGGCGTGGTGGACGCTGCCACGGCTGAGGCCGCGTGCGGCAAGTGGGTGGATGCATACAAGTCCTGCCCACCGCCGCTGCCATTCTTCTTTGTCTGACTTTGAGATTACCTGGCACTTTCTTTCCGTGACCCCTGCTTGCCTGCGACCTGCACACTGTGGAACTAACGGCAGCCAGCAACACATGTGATCTCACCGCATGTGATCCCCTTCTGGCATGTGAGCGCACCTCATGCCTATAATGGGGTTTTCAGGGAGGCTTCGCTTCAGAGATATGAATGTGGGAGCTCCACGCTCTCTGCGCAGCCGATATTGGGCAGCAGAGACGCGCATCCTCATTGGCTGGGGCCGGCCCTAACCAAGCGGCTGCTGAGCCAAGACACGGCTCAGAGCGGGCATCAACAGGTGAGAAAGATGCACAGCGAGGAGAGAGCTCTTATTAAATATCACGCTAGCTGCTGTCGTCCTGGAAGAGCCCCCGAGCGCGAGAATCCCGGGCGATGGCGCCCAGGATGCTGACCGAAAGCACTCAACTCCGAGCGGACAGGCGCGCACCACCGCCAGCTGGAGAAAACGTCTGGCCACATCCTCTTCTTTCTAGCATTGAACCTCTTCTAGCCACGCTCCGGCTCCGGCCAGGGCGCAGCTCGATTTGAATCGGGATGGCGCCCTGCATCCTTCGTGATGCGAGAAGCGCACCCCCGGCTCGGAACCCCCTCAGCTTGAGCGATGGCTCACACCATGATGAATAACCTCACATCGTCGAATCGAGGGCTCACCTGGCTATGCAGCGGCCGCATCTTCACGCTCACACACCCAATCTCGGCTGCAGAGATGAGACCTGCAGGAGCTTTTGCGGTCGCGATTGCGTCAACACGGAGCCTGGCCATTTCGACGCGACTACCCATAGTTCCCCTTCCGTTTTCCGGAAGCAGCGTGCCTTGCCGTGCCTTGCTGCCCTCCCCAGCCCAGCCAGGCGCAGCTCCAGCCGCCAGCAAGCTGGGCACCGCAGACCTGCCTCCTCTGGCCGCGGCAAACCAGGCTGGTCTTCCGTCGCTGCACAGATAAGCACTCCTCCCATTATGCTGCCACAGCGCCTGAGCCAAGAAGCATGGCTGCCCACCTGCCCGGCTCAGTGGCCTCGATGATTCTGCTTTGGCACCGCATCGCTCCCGCGTACCCTGCTCTGCTTTTGGCAGCCTGCGCGCTTCATGCCAGTTGAGGTGTATCACCGCCTGCGGCTGCCATCACAGCACTCCTGGGGGGCGCCACAAAACTAGTTAGGCGGTCCGCCTCTGTCTGCCTTCTCCCTGTCATGACTCGGGGGAGGCAACCAGCAGCAGCCGCTCCTGCCCATGCAGCCCCCAGCACGGCCACCCTCGCCCGCTCTAGGCCTCTCTAGACCGGGAGGGGAAGGGAGGGACCGCCAGCAGCATGCCGCTAGGTGTGCCGCATCCCAGCCCCCCTCAACAGCAGCTACTCTGACGTGCTGAAGGCCGCCTGTCTCCGGCTGCAGTTGGGGATGCCAGGCGTGAGCGAGGCGCTCGCGTGAGCCGCGGCAGCTGGCCTCAAGCGCCGACTGCAGCTGACAATGCAGCAACGCCCTGCAGCGATGCGTGTTAGCAGCCGGCCCGCAGCCCAGTGCAGACACTGAGGGGTCACTGCTGTGTGCCTGGTGTGCGGCGAGCTTTCTTGTGAGCTGTAGCGTGCCGGCAATATGAAAGGAGCAAGAGCTGCTGCGGCTGGGGCTTGTCCCCGCCGTTCCCCACAGCTGGCTGCCTCCCTGCAGGTGCTTGCCAGCTGTGAATGGGCCCCGCCCAGCCGCCCCGCAGGTGCGCCCACACTCCCAGGGCATTGGCACTTTGACTCGCGGCGGGAGCAAGCCGATGGCTGCGGTCGGGGCAGCAAGCAACGCCTGGGCAGCAGCAGCCTGCGCAGCCGGACCAAGCTCTGCGTCCGGTGCCGCGCTTTGCGGCCATCCCCACCAGGCTGCCACCGGCCTTGAGGCAAGCTGCTGCTCGAGTGTCAACCCCCTCTGGATGTCCAGCCTGGGTTGCCGGCAAGCCATGCTTTGGCACCCCTGAGAACGGGCGAGAGGCTGCCAGACCGCGTCCAGTGGGAGCGCTGTAACGCAAACGAGTGTCTGCAAGCCCCAGCAGCGGGGTAAAAGGAGCAGCACGTTTACCACAGCTTGCAGCAGTTCCCCTGAACCTCACAAGTCCTGTTTAGTCGAGATCCCTGCGAGCATGCGGCCCACCGCCAAATCTTGAAACGGGATCTTCACAGCCAAGATCTGCAGAACTGCAGCCAACGGTCTCTCCTCTTCCCGGCGGTTTAGACCTGTCAAAGAGAGCGAGGAGCGCTCGTTTGCGTTAAGCTGTCGGTGTTCAGCAGCAGGGGTCGCTGCGAAAACTCCACAGCTCGGCACAGCTGGCCATTCCGTGACAAGTTGAAAGCATAACTGTGAGCCTCAGGACAATCAAGCAGCATATTCTGCAACTTCTCGTGTCTACCTGCAGCTAGAAGAGCGAGGCGCGCCCAAGTGGTCGAGCGCCCGGCCGTACACCTTCGCCCGGCCGTGCACCGGCGCTTTCTCACCGGCAAGGGCTTCCACCAAGCCCATAGCAAACACATATGCGCCTGACTTGGCCGAGTCCTGCGGACCATGACCGTTCACTGGCAGGCCTAGCTCGTCGGGATGTTGTTCGAATGCGCTGCTGCATCCAGCCGTTTCCGCCGTGAACGTCACGAGTGCGGGGGTTCTTCGGTATTTGAGCCCCATTGGATTGCATTTTGCCGCCAGAAGCGAGCCGCACTGTGACCGATGTTGGTGACTTTGCCCGAGCATGCTGTCCTGGGATCCTGGGTCCGGCTTCGAGAGCAGCCCTCCCTGCTAGAGGCTCTTTGTGCCCTCAAATGGTGGCCTTTCACTAGAAGTCAGCGCAATCTGGGGACACCTCAGCCTGCAGCACTCCATGGCACTGTCTGTCCTTGCAGGCCTGCCGACCAGGAGCATGGCGCCCAACGTGGCTGCGCTACTGGACGAGGGCTGGTGCGCCCTAGCTGCAGGTGTCTGCTGCCAAGGAGTCCTACCACTTTTTGAGCGGTACCACTGAGATTTCTGTGCTGCTGCAGGCACTACCGACTCGTCGGCTGCCAGGTGCCCCCTCCGGCACCCAGCTCCGTGCAGCCGCCGTGCTTGTTGCTGCCTCCCTCTGCCGTTTCGCTGCTGGCGCTGCTGCCCGTTCAGGGTTGTGAGCCAGCATGCTGCATTCTCATGGCTGCAGCGTTTTACTACATATCTCTGGGCTTGAAAGCTGGGCAGCGACGGCAGGTCAGTCAGCGGCTCGAAGCAGCGCTGCTGTCCTGCAGGCCGCAATTTCTGTCCGCCCAAAGCGGTGCGCGCAGAGCGAGCGCGAAAGAGAAGCGGCAGCCAACGCGCGGCTGGCCGTGCCGCTGCTGCGCCTGCACCTGATCCCGCAGGTGTGGGAGAACCGTCAGAAGAGGTGGGAGCGCCCCGCACAGGCACGGCCCCTCCTGAAGCTGCGCTCGCACAGCAGAGCTTGGCTGGAGTGGGTGGCTGGAGGAGATGCAGTCCAGGCAGCAGCTAACTTGAGCTCTGGCGCCCCTTGCTCAGGCGGCAGCGGTCGCCTCTGCGCCCGCCAG
This sequence comes from Trebouxiophyceae sp. KSI-1, assembly GCA_003568905.1. NCBI lineage: Eukaryota > Viridiplantae > Chlorophyta > Trebouxiophyceae > Trebouxiophyceae sp. KSI-1. Next base: position 8,743 of record BHFV01000233.1, read on the forward strand.
CCGCGGCAGCTCTGCGCGGACGAGCGGCAGCGAGGCGTCGCCGGCTGCCAGCCAGCAGGTGTGCGACCGCTCCAGCCATATGAGCCCCTCCAGCTGCATGCCGTGCTGATAGCAGCGTACTGAGCGAGCGTCGTGCACTGACTGCAGGAGGCCAGCTTTCTGGACGGCCCGCTGGCGTCGCGGGCCGCGCCCCAGGTCCCAATCACTCCTTCCTGTTACGACCAGCCAGCCGACCTCCAACCAGGCAGGCATTGCCACCCAATTGCTGGACGGGGACCAACGTGTTCTGGCGCCCCCTTGGCATGCAGGAGCAGGGGGCGGCGTCGGGGGGCAACTTTGCGGACGCGCAGCTGCAGCAGAGCAGGCGCGTGCCGGCGAGGTGCGTGTGCGGCCTGGTGCCTGCGGCCCAGCGCCGGCGCGGACGCAGATGTTTTGCAGGCAGACGAGCTGAGACGATGCTGCTGCGCTTGCAGGAGCCTTCTCACTGAGCTGCTGCGGGACATGCGGGTGCGGGCGGTCAGCGGCCAGTAGGCTGAGCCGCAGCTGGGAGGGGCGGAGGCTTGCTGGCCTCTCCAACCCTGCGCTCTCTTCTTCTCTTCTGTCTTCCTGCCTTCCTTACAGTCCACCCTCTGCATTTTTTGGAAGGCTTCTCCCCCTATAGGGAGTGACACTACCAACAATGGTGCCAGCAATGCCGTTGTGACTGGTGACCACAACACTGCTGACTTGCCTGGCCTCATAGCCGGTAGATTATGGCGCAGATTGCTGTAAGCAGCCTGCGGCGGCACCACTGCACACTTCCTAGGCTGCTTCGCTGCTGAGCGCCTCCTCAGGAGCGGCGGCACGCTTGATGAGCCGCTTGAATTCAAAAAAAGCGCAGCACACAGCCCCAAACAGCCTGAGGCAGAAGTACAAGGATGCCGGCCATATCAGGATGCCGGCCAGCATGCAGTGAGTCCGTTGTCGACCCTAGGGGGACCTCTTCAGCCAGCTCATCAGCATCGAGGTTGAGACCGGCCTACCGCTGGTTGATGATAGAGAACTCTCTCCGTAAAGCGTAGCCATGCTGCTCGGCGCTCTGTGCGAGCCTCCAAGCAAGCCCAGGGTCCCGGGAAGAGGCCACCAAGGTTGCCTCTCGGTGCGGCCCTCTACGCACCCGTCGCCCTCTGAGCGGACTCGTGCAGCCTTCCAGTCACTACATGTGCCAGCAAGAGCCTCGCCTGGCACGCTCCGACTCCAGATCGCGTGCGGCCGTTTCAAACCGGGATGCCGCCCTTTGGCTGTCCAGAGCGGCGCCTTTGCGCTCGTACGGATCCAATCCGTTGCCTCTGACGCGAGCGCTGCGTTGTGTGCTGCAGGCGCCGCAGCTGTGTGCACATGAGCCGTCTGATGGCAGCGAGCCTACTTTGCCCTGGAGCTCATCCTACAGTTCCTCTGGCGCCTCTGGCGCATCCAACAGCTGGACGGCAAGCAGGGTGTGTACCCACCTGACTTCCCACTTATGCCCTCGAACCCTGCATGAAAGATGCCAGCAAGCAGGCGCGCCTCATGCTGCCGAGCAGAGCTCGGAGCCGGCAGACGAGTTTTCCAGGAGCTGCGTGAGCTGCTTGGCTACGGCACCGAGGAGGCAGCCGGCAGTGACGTGAGCTTTCATCCAAATTTGGGGCTCAAACGCAAGATGACTTGCATGTGCGGTGGCAGCAGCTTCACTGAGCGAACGCCCACTGACTGATGAGCGCCCCCCCCTGCAGCAGGCGGGTTCCTTGGAAGGCCTGCTAGCCGACTCGCTGATGCCCCAGGACACAGGCCAATAATGGCACGGCCGCAGCCAGGCGCGCTTCTCCACAGCTTTGAGCACACATATGAGCCAGTTTGGCCGTCCAACGGCTGAGACCGCAAGCCAGCAGCACTTGCCACAAGGAATTGCCTGCCTGCTGCCACTCGCCCTGGCCCCTTCCCTCTTTCCCCTCTCCCCTGCCCAACTAGTTGTTTTTCAAATGGCAGGGGTCGCTGCAAAAACTCCGTAGCCCGGCACAGGTGGCCAATTCATTCGAGCAATCATGCAAAGAGAGCGCTTGCTGTGCTTGTAGCTCAAGCTTACAGTGACGGCTGGTCGCTGGCAGGAGCTGCTGCTGCGAGGCACAGCAGCGGAGCGCCCTGCCATACACCTGCACCCGGCCCTGCACCGGCGCTTTTACGCAGGCAAGGGCTTCCTACAAGCCCAAAGCGCGCACATATGCGCCTAATTCGGCCGAGACCGGCGGCCCCTGGCCGTTCACAGGCGGCTCAGGCCTAGCTCGTCGGGATGTTATTCGAATGCGCTGCTGCATCCGGCCGTTTCCGCCGTGAAGGTCCCGAGTGCGGTGGTTGCTCGGTATGTGAGCCCCCTTGGATTGCATTTTTGCGCCAGAAGCGAGCCGCACTGTGACCGATGTTGGTGACATTGCCCGAGCATGCTGTCCTGGGATTTTGGGTCCGGCTTCCAGAGCAGCCCTCCCTGCTAGAGGCTTCTTGTGCCCCCAAGTGGTGACTGTCCACTAGTAGGCTGCACTCTGCTGACACGGTCTGTGCTCGCAGACCTGGCAGGAAATATGGCGCCCAACATCGCCGAGTTACTGGACCAGGGCTGGTAATTACCGCTGCAGGCTTATAAGCCTGCAGCGCGTGTCAGTGAAAGGCTGCCACCACGCCTTTGGCGGCACCACTGAATGCAATGCTGCTGCAGGCATTTCAAGCTCGTCGGCTCTCGGGTGCGGCCCCTTGCCCCCGGCCCTGTGCAGCCTCCTTGAAGCCTGGCGCCGCCACCGGTGGGACTGCTGGCCGTTTAGGAATGCGAGCCAGCATTCAGCATTTTGCACGACTGCATTCCTGGAGGGAACTCTCACTGACTGGCGTTGAAGCAGGCAGCATCAGTCACAGGAGACGGCTCTGAGCATCACTGCTGGCATGCAGACAGTCAGGCAGGCGCCCCCGCAGCGGACGCCGGCGGAAGCGTGGCTGGCCGTCCCGCCGCTGCGACTGCATCTCATATCTGCGGTGTGGGCAAGCCGCCAGCAGTGGTGGGAGCGCCGCGCCCAGGCACGTCCTTTCCTGAGGCTGCCGCCTACTCAGCCGGTGATGGAGGAGTCGCATGATAGGCAGCGGCCGACTCGAGCTCTGGCGTCCCTTGCCCAGGGGACAGCAGCAGCCCCTGCATCGCCGTCAAGCCTGGGCAGCTCCGAGCTGTGGAGCGGCAGCAAGGCCTCCCCTGCTGCCAGCGAGCAGGCTTACCGGCAGGTGTGTGACCGCTCCAGCCGCAGTAGACAGGCTGCGCCGTGCCGCGGCATGCAGCGCAGCGCGCCCGCCTGCTAGCTCCCCTCGTATGTGAGCGGAGGCGTGTGAATTGCTTGAGAGCGCCTGAGGCATGTCTGAATCGATGCCGATGCAGGCGGAGGGGGCGCGGTGCTTTGGCCGCAGGGCAGAGGCGACGCAGGAGCGGGCGGCCGTGCCGAGGCGCCAGAAGGTGAACCGTTTGCGCAGCACACACGCTCGGCAGAGCGCAGGCTGGGGAACAGCACCATAATGCCTGACGGCAGTTCAGAGAGCCAGCAGTGGCGTGATTACCAGGGCTGCTGTCCGTTCCAGCCGCCGGATGGCATGCCACGCTGGAAGCAGCCTGCTGAGCGAGCGTCCCCTGCAGGTTGCGGGCAAGCCGGTCGGCCTGCTTACGATGCTGCTGGCATCGCCGACTGCAGCAAAGGTGCAGGCTTCAATCGTCTGCCTTCCATCCGGTCGTTTCAGGCCAGCCGCAGCACATGTGGCTGGGCAGGGTGCCACACTCCTGGGCAGGCGCTGACATGTTTGGCGGCCACTTGGTGTACAGAGGCACCAGCAGAGGGCATTCTCGGCGGACAAGCAGCTGCAGGCGCAGGAGCCCGCGAGCATGGTGCTTTGGCCGGTTCCTTCCGCCCAGCAGCAGCATGGCCGCAGATCAGCAGGCAGCCTGACTGTAAGCGCGGCTGCCATGCTCGCAGGAGGGGCCCGACCCGGCCTTCATGGTCGAGCTGCTGGCCATCCTGGGGCTGACGGACGCCAACATGTAGGCAGCTGAGCCAGAGGCAGGTGAGAGCTCGGCCGCCTGAGGTGCACATGCAAGACAGAGGAGGCTCAAGGCTGGGGGTAAGGCTGATTGCGGCCAGCCTGTGGGGAGTTTGCAGGGGCCAGGTGGCTGATGGCCGTCATGGCAATGGCAGCTTGTCGCTGGCAACGCTGTCAACTGCCTGTAAACTGCAGCCAAAGACAGCCCGCCACCTGCGAATTTGATTTGGTGCGGTCTTGTGTGGCCCCTAAGCCGTGCTGCCTGAAAACCTTTGTGGCTGCTGCCTGGCGCCGTGTGCTGGCCGGCTGTCTCTCTGAGAGCAGGATGCAGGCATGCCGGGGCAGAGGCAGTGAGCAGGTACTTGTTGGCGCTGCCAGACAGTGCCCGCGCTCTGGGCTCGCTTGGCAGGGCATGCCGCAGAGGAATGCCTGACACACGCTCTAACCAAGCATTTGCTGTGCAGAGGTCAGCCGCCGCATGCAGCATTTTCACGCCTGCAGCTTTGTACTGCCTCGCTCTGGGCTTGAAAGCTGGGCTGTGACTGTGGGTCAGTCAGCGGCTCAGAGCGGTGATGCTGGCATGCAGGCCGTCGAGCGGGTCCCTCTGCAGCAGCGGCCTCGCCTTCCGCTGGCACTTGCTGTGCGCCAAAAGCGGTGCGCGCAGAGCGAGCGCGAACGGGAAGCGGCAGCCAACGCGCGGCTGGCCGTGCCGCTGCTCAAGCTTCACCTCATCCCTGAGATGTGGGCGAACCGCCGTCAGAGGTGGGAGCAATGCGCCCAGGCACGGCCCCTCCTGAAGCTGCGTTCGCACAGCAGAGCGTGACTGAAATTGCTGAAGGAGTTGCATTCCAGGCAGCAACTGACCTGAGCGTTGGCCACCCTTGCGCAGGCGGCAGCAGCCGCCTCCCAGCCCGCCAGCGCTGGCAGCTCTACGCGGCCGAGCGGCAGCGAGGCGTCGCCCGCTGCCAGCCCGCAGGTGTGCCACTGCTCCAGCCGCATGAGCCCCTCCAGTTGCATGCAATCTGCCGTGCTGACAGCAGCCTACTGAGCAGACGCCGTCCACTTTAGGAGGCTGGCTTCCTGGACGGCATGCTGGCGTCGCCGGCCGCGCCCCAGGTGCTGGCCTGCATCCCAATCACGCCATCCTCTTATGGCCAATCAGCTGGCCTGCGAGCAAGCAGGCATTGCTACCCAACTGCTGACAGTAGCAGCGAGTGCTCTGCGCAGCGCTGCTGGCCACCGCTTATGTCAGTTAAATCTTGCTCGTGGCAGCGCAGGGAGAGCGCAATTTGCATCAGCCACAGACCGCCCTTCAGCGCGCGGCCGCAGCCCTGCGTTCCTGGCAAGGCGGTGCAATCAGTGCTTCAGGCTGTCACCCAGGATGCCTTTCTGTTGACTCCATTTCAGAGGTTGGGGTGGGAGTATAATCCAACTCACAAGGCAGCCAGCAGCCCACCATGATGCGCCTCACGCCTGCCAGCGCTGACGAGGGCAGCGGCGCTTGCAGGCGGGAGCCTCCCAGCAGTGCGTCGCCTGGATTGCGGCACTGCCGCTGCAGGTGCCGCTGGAGGACCGGGCGGCCTTCTTTGGCCAGGTGAGCGCTGCCAGCTGAGGGCCTGACTGCTCTGCCCAGCTTGTGAGCCCTCACAGGCAGCTGCAGATGGGACAGCCACTTGGGGAGAGCCTTGCTTTTCTGCGCCGCTGACGTCAGTGCTGGGCTCTGCAGGCCTCCCTGCCCTGGCTGGACCAGCAGCTGCTGGCCACTCTCACGCCGCTGCCGGCAACGGGCGATGCTGGCAAGCTGCTGCCGAAGGTGGAGAGGCCTGCGAGCCCCGGCGGCGGCGGCGGGCTGGCATTGATGGTGCGCCTCTTGGCTCGAGTACAGCATTGTACACTGCAGGACGGCATCCAGCCTGGGCAGAGCCCAGCCAACTTCTCTGCCTCCTCCCCCTCCTGCGCCTCTGAGGTGTGCCAGCCTTGCTGCCGGGTCACTTTCAGTGTGCTGCAGCAGGCGGCTCAGTGCCAAGTGATCGAATGACAGCGGCGCCAAAGGCCGGTCCTCACCAGCCATTTGGAATGACCATATTTCCGGATATGAGTCGCTGGCCTCCGGATCCAGCGGATACCTCCATCTCTGGGCCTAGGACCACATGTCTTGCTTTTTTTTTGGGCCATCCGCCCCTCTTTCCCTTGGAGCCGCACGCAAGCAACATGGCAAGTGTGCTACAGGTCAACGCCTGACCACAGCCGTCGTTCTTCTGCAGGTGAGTGCGAGTCCAGCAAGCCGGAGGCTGCAAGCCCTGTCTACGCCGCGCTGCCGCCTGCCCTGCGGCTGAGCGGCAATGGCAGGCGGCCGTTCCCGCGGCCGATCCGCCTGTTGCCGCCCAGCTGCCACCCGCACAGCCAGCCGCCACCCAACCTGGTGGCCGCACAGCTGGCCGGCCAGCAGCCGGCAGGCACTGGCAGGCGGCCGTACCCGCGGCCAATTCGCCTGGGGCCGCCGCCGCGCAAGCAGCCAGAGTCCGAGCTGGAGCAGGCAAGAGGCGCCACCTGGCTGCATGGGCATGTCTGGCAGCCGGCCATGCTTGCCGCTGGCGCAGGCATCCCTACTGAGCACCCTGCCACACGCATGCCTCTGCGACACGTGCTGACACTGCCTGGTCGGCCGGTGCGCAGTGGCTGCCCTCGCCGGGGGCCCACTTCTACCGGCTGCTGGGCGCGGCGCTGCAGCGGGTGCTGCTGCCGGCGGAGCCGGTCGCGCGGGCGGCTTCGGCAGTCCCCCGGCTGCGGCTGGAGGTGCTGGGGCTGCCGTTCGATGCCCGCGCCACCCTGGTGCAGCTGCCTGCCTTCCCTGCGCATTCACGCCACCTCGGAATGCGATGCTCATTGCCGCTCTTTCCCCCGCGCTTGCTCAGTCAAAGCATGCCAGCCTGGCGTGACTGGCATTGTGTGACTCGCCTTCTGCCACACCGGCTGCATGCCAAGCAATTGAGCAGAACGGGCATCATGAGGCGAGCTGTGTACTTTGCCGTACAGGCGCAACTGCTCTAGCAGGGGCTGCTGTTCTGCGGCAGTGGGAAGGCGGCTGACAGCATTTTAGGCCAAGAGCGGCAGCGACGTGAGTCCAACGCCTAGGCTTGACTTTCAGACGCAAAATAGCTGCATCACACCAAGAACAGCAGCCCACTGAGCGTGCTCCTTCTGCCGCAGGGGTCGGACTCTCGAGGCAGGCTGCTCGCAGACCTGCTGGTGGCCTAGCGCGCCGGCCAGCAGGCGCACGGCTGCTGCCAGGTGCGGTTCTCCACAGCCTTAGGCACTTGTGCGAGCCAGAGGCTGGGCTTCCCACTGGCGAGGCCACAAGCACTGGCTCTGCCGTGCAATGCCGGCGCCATGCTGGTGCGCCACGCAGCAGTGTAGCGGCCCTGACCTGCAGCGCTTACCTCACACAATCTGTGCTGACAGCCAGGGCAATGGTGGCCAACGTCCTCACCCTGCTGGAGGACGGCTGGTGAGCCCTCTTGCTGCAGGAGGTGTCTGCGACTGAAGGCTTGTCACTTCCTTGAGCGGTGTCACTAAATCACAGTGCTGCTGCAGGTTCTTCCGGCTGGCCGGGTCGGAGCGGCTCGCTCCGCCTCGCGGCCCCACGCAGCCGCCGAGCCTTGCGCCGCCGCCGACGTCCCTGCCGCCGTCGGCCGGCTAGAGCTGGATCGCAGGCGAGGACCGCTTCAAGGCGTGGCGCGGCAGGCAGTCGCCCGAGCACGACGCCGGCGGCCGGGGCGAGGCCCTGCGGACCGTGCTGGCGGACGGCCCGGAGCTGGCGCGAGCGGCGGCCAAGCTGGCGGCGGCGATCCCAGAGCGGCCACCGGATGAGGAGGCCACCCTCCGCGCGACTTCTGAGGACCTGTCCACAGGAAGCAGGCCGCCGCAGTCTCCGCCGGTGCCGCTTGCCAGCAGCGAGAGCTGGAAGGAGCGCCAGACGGTTCTGGTGGCAAGGCGCTTCCGCTGAAGTGCACACCCGCTTGCCTGCCAGTGCCAGACGCTGACGGCCCCGCCCTCAAAGGCAGGCCAGGACTGCCGCATCGGATTGTGTCAATGGCCGTGCAAGGGCAGCAGCGTGCAGCGGGGTGATTGCCTAGCCTGATGCCAGAGCCGGCGGTCGGGCCAATTTGCTCGTTTTGCTGCAAAGAAAAATGATGTCCCGAGCGGTTGGGTCGAAGCTCGCTGGCTTTTGTGTTTGGTGGGCGGGAGTTGGGCCAAAAGGCTTTTTAGAGCCCCTGGAAATGTCGTGCTGAGGCCTGAGGCCCCGCGCAGGGCTGGGAATGGGGGGCGAACCGGTGGGATCCCAGCTGTTCGCGCCCCTCTGGCTCACAACAACGCGGCGGCGAGCGGGCGCCCAAACACGGCCAAGCGGTACACCGGCAAGGTAGGCAAGCCCCGCTCTTTGTGGCAGCTTTTTTGTGTCCTCCCTGCTTCCTCAGGCACCAGGTTGCATGACAGCTGCACAGCAGGAGCCCTGCTGTGCTGCGTACTTGCCGCTGTGGAGGTTCTGGGGATGGCAGTGATGTGTTGCGGCTGCATTGCAGGTCGCATTCACGCCGAGGCCTGCTGCGACAGCTGCCACGGGCCAGGACTGAGGGCGCCCCTGCGTTTGAGCTGCGACCGGAGGCACCAGCCTTCCAGCCTGCGGGCATTCGGAGCGACCCGGCTGCGAATTCCAAGCTCCAGGCAACTGCGCTGCCCTTTGTGTCCAACAAGAAGGCGGCGGTGCAGCTCAAGCCGCTGAGCAGCCAGGTGCGCGTGCGCCCCAGCCCTGGCTGTTGTCACCACTCAGCTTGGGCTCAAAATGGCTGCGCTGCGCTAGAACCTGCCACTTTCAGTCACACAGGCAGCAACCATGTGTGCTTGGGCATGGCCCGGCAGTCGGCAGGGATGCAACCTGGGAGGTAAATGTCAGGACCTGAGGCAGCTCCTGGTGCTGCAGGGGCCGGCGTCGCCCTTCTTGCCTTTCTGGGCGAAGGCCGCCGCCCTGCTGGTCGGCTGCTGCAAGCTGGCATGGCAGCGGCTCGGCGGCGGCAGCGCGCAGCTGGCCTGGACCTGACCGGCATCAGACGCCTTGGGTCGGCCGCTACGGTTCCTGGCGGGGCCCATCGACGCCGCAACCGCCGATGCGGCCCGCTTGCTGTGGCTGGACCTGTACAAGTCACCCCCGCTGCCGCTGGCTGTGTTTTTTGGCATTGATCGGCCAGACTGCTGCATGACTTGGAAAACATCTGTATTGGCATAACGCCTGGCGTTTCAACGCACGCCATCTCTGGTTCGCATGCGCGCCCATCGCGCCCGCAGTGGACTCGCATGGAAGGTGCGAGTGTACCTCCCGCGAGGTGAGAGCGTGACGGCGTCATGTAAGCATTTCGCAGCCACTGTCGGATGCCTTGTGCCAGCAGGCGCTGGCAGGCCGCCCTAGCCAGTGCTGAGCCAAGACTTGGCTCAGAGCGGGCCGGCAAGGCACGGAAAGCATGGGGAACTCTTTCTTCTTGATACCACAGCCTACGGGCGCTCCGTCCTGGCCTTAAAGCCCGGGGCATTCCGGCGATGGCGCCCAGAATGCCGACCAATCGGGACTCATTTTCGGATTGCTGAGTGTGCCCCACCGCCCGCTTTCATTGCGTGCGTATGATCTGCGTCCCCGAAAGCCGCGCCGGCTCCGGCTAGCGGGCGATTTTTGAAACCGGGCTGGCGGCCGCATGCGACCATCGCGGCGCGAGAGGCACCTCAGAGCCGAAATCTTCCGCGTAAGTGGCCAAAGGGGCTCTATAATGGACAAATTGCGCATCTTATTTCGACCAGAGGCCTCTTTGACATGCGCCACCTCCTTCTGCAGGCACTGATCTGATCCCCTTTGGGCGCCCACCGGCAGGAAGCCTACAGGCCATCACAGAGGCTGGTGGCTTCACCCGCACCCTGACCGTCCGCGGCTGACCACGCCACAGTGAGAGCCCACCGGGCCCGCGCGTGGGCAGAACAGCAGATCCATACGAGGCGGCAGGGCATGCAAGCGCTGCGCGGGCTCAAGATGGATCGCAACCGGGTGTGCCAGCAGCTGCAGCACGAGCGAGCAGTGGTTGCCAAGCAGCGCCTGCTGGCAGGGTTAGTGTGCTGGTGGCCGTGCACATGCTGTAGGCCTGCCACAGCTGTTGCCCCCCGCTCCTCCCGCCGAGGCAATGTGGGCAAGCTGCTGCTGCTGCCCCGGGCGGCCAGCCATGCAGAGCACCACTTACCAGCGCGGCGGCTCGTGCGGTGCGTTGTCCTGAGCAGCCAGGCTCGAGGGGCCCCTAGCTCTACTGAGCGATTCAGACCTGCCACGCGGCCCTTGCTGTGCTGCAGTTCGCCCCCATCGCCTCCTCGCGCGACTCGCGCATCTCAAGGAACTAGCAGCGTGTGCCTCCCCTGCACTGCCTGCCGGGCGCCCGGTCTGCCGCCGTGTGCTGAGGGCTTCAGCTGCGCGGCGGCGGCGGCAGGACCGTTGCGGGCGGCCCCCTCTCTTAACGATGCTGCCAGGCCACCGCCCATCTTCTACCTCACGCCTGCTGCACTGCACGCCCTTTCCTAGTTCTGAGCTCAAGTACGTCACCAAGGCACGCCTTCCCTTCATGCACCGCCCCTGACCAGAACACGGCCCCCGGCCTGGCAGCTGTGCGACTCAGCAGGATCCCGGCGCAGCTCCGCCAATGCCGCTTGACGTGCGCTGGGCGCTGGTGTGCTCCAGAACTGACATACCTTCTAGCCGTGTGCCTCGGCCAGCTTGGGTCGAACCAGACCCTGTGCGTGATCAGCTTGGCGAGCAGCAGGAGTCCTTCTCAAGGTGGGCTACCACAGCCCTGAAAACATGTCCCTGCTGATATCAAGCGGACAAGCGCGGCAGGACAGGTTCCGGCTCCCTCCCAACAAGACATGGCTCAGACTGGCCGGCTGCGGCACCGGCTGCAGGCGGCACAAGCGGTGACTGGCGTGCCGCCCACCAGCCATCTGCTCTCTGCTGCAGAGCAACACTCCCGGCGAGGGTCCCTTCATTCTGATCCCCTTTTTCCCTGCATGGAGTCTCAGGCGCTGGCAAGATGCTGGATCGCAGCTAACCCCTGGCTGGGCTCCAGACAGAAACATGCGAGCTGTGTTGCGCAGGTGGCGGCGGCAACCTGTGCTGGCAGGCTGCATGCTGCGCACTGGCCCCCAGGGGAGCGCTCTCAAGGTGATTCGAGCTCCCTGGCGTCCCTTCTGTGGCTCCTCATACAGCGCCCACAAGATCAGGCTGCCTCACGGCCAGGCGGGCGCATGGCCTGATAGGATCGCGTGGCAGTCGCTGCCGCTGCAGATTTTGGGCCAGCTGCCAGGGGAGGAGCGTGCCTTTGATTTGCTGGAGGAATAGCAGGGATTTCCACATCCTGTCCTTTTTTACCCTGGAATTTTGCTCACAACCATACACTGGTTCTGCTGCGCACTACCTGCCGGCGTTTGGCTCGCGGCCTGCCCACCAATGCCCTGCCTGGCTATAGTACAATGGCTACTTCCCGGCTGTTGGTGCCAAGTGCTCCCCTCTGCACTCGCACTCGGCACGTTGCGGTGATGCGCAATTTCTGCTGGGCAAGCGAGCGCCGCATGTCCTGAGCACTGAACCTGAAACCGTCCCTTGTGTATTGAGATTGCTCTGCAGAGGCTTGACGAACGTTGTGGGCAAGGAGCAGGCAACTCGCATGAGCGCGCTGCATGTTGACTCATTCCTGGGCTCATTGCCTGCCCCTACTGCGGATGGCAGGGCAGACTGGATTTGCAGGCTGTTCGCTGGGAGTGCTGCAAGGTGCAGCAGGTTGGGCCGGGCGCGCTGGGGGTACGAGTTCAAGAGAGCTGGGGGTACGAGTCCAAGAGATGATGGCGGCTGGATGGCACCGTCTCTGAGAAATGCAGCATCAGCCTCATTCTGAGGCCTTCCAGCTGGCCTCCTCGTCACTGGCGGCCGCTGCCGCAAGCCTTCCTACGTCCTATTTCAGCGACAAAAAGACTGTAGGTGCACCCTGTGCCAGCCGCTGCGAGCCAAAAACGCCTGAGCAATGCATTCGCGCCTTTTTTTAATCATTGCTCGAAGCTTCTTCCCATCCACAGATCCGTGGTGGTAGAAGTCGCTGGTGCCGGCAGTCATTTGGAGCACCGTCCCGCCGCCGCTCGTGCCCGTGCACGAGTCGGCAGGTGAGCTTTCGACAATCATCATTGCAAGTGTCCGAGCCCGGGCTAGACGCAGCAGCGCCTTCGGCGGGTGCAGAAACCGCCGCGTGCCGTGCCCTCCTCGTAGGCTGCACGCTCCTGGCGCAGCTGCGACAGCCTCCCGCGCTCTGGCGCCCGGCGGGGTCGATGCTTTTGCATTCCTGCAGGAGGCAGCTGCCCGATTCCATCAGCGACCGTGCCGCAGGTGGAGCGTACCATCATGAAGCTCGGCCATGTCCTCTTGCTGCTGGGCTTGGTTGCAACTGCTTCTGGGCAAGACCCTGCCAACATGCTGGCTGAGATCGACCAGACCATCAACGATCTCTGCCTGCAGGCAAGTTGCGCACCCACCGCCGCCCATTTTCCTGTTTGCTGCAGAGGGCAGCAGCCTGGCAGTGCTGTCCGTCACGAATGCTGAAGATCATATCATTGTGGCTGCAGGTGCTGGGCGTGAACTGCAAGAGCCTGCCGCCGCCGCTGGCGAGCCCGCCCCCAAACACGCCCCCAAGCCCGCCGCCGCCAAGCGAGAGCCCACCGCCGCCAGCAAGCCCGGCTCCGACCCCAAACCCGAGCCCCCGCCCCAGCCCGCCGCCGCCCAGCCCCCTGGGCCCGCCGCCGCCAGCACCGTCCCCAGCGGTGCCGCCAGCAGCCCCCGCGGCAGCGCCCCCGGCAGAGCCCCCAGCCACGCCCCCAGCGGAGCCCCCGGCGGAGCCTCCGGCCACGCCGCCGGCTGCGCCGCCGCCAGCGCCCGCCCCGGCCCCAAGTGCTCCTGGTAGGCGCTGACCGACCCTGTGGCCCAGGCATTCTGCGGTCAAAGAGCTGGCAGATGCTGACAGGCGCTGCTGCTGCTCTGCAGTGGACTTCACCCTCACCACGCAGATCACCCTGACCTTTTTCCCGGGAGTGGACCTGGGTGCGCCCCACCGTTGCTGAGCGACGGCCTGGCCTGCTTGCCTGGCTGCGGCCCACCTGATTGCATTTCTCATGCCCTGCTGCAGAAACTGTGACTCCTCAGCTACAGACCCTCATCCAGAATTATGCGCTCGACTGCGGCCTGGGCACCCTGACCCTGACGTCCACCCCAGTGGTCCCCGGCCGCCGCCGCCTGCTCAAAGGCTCGACCGAGGCAAGCCGGCCCCTCAGACCTGGGTCGCTAATCCTGACTGGCACCTCCACCAGCGCAGTGTGGAGAGCGTGCTGGCTGCGTGGCGCGGCTCTGAGCACCGGCTGCTGTCCTGCCGCAGGCGATATTCGATGCAGTGGTCACAGGAGTCAAGGACTGCGCCGCGACGACGGATGCCTTGAACCTCTACATCCTGGGCACCCCTCTGACAGGGCTGGTCCAGGACGCTGCAGGGGACAGCATCACGATCACCAACTACTCCATGACGCCGCCTGTATGTGTGCCTGCCGGTGCGGCCCACCTCAATCTGCTTGCAAACAGCTTGGCACTTTGCAGCTGCCATAGTTGGGCGCTGATGGCAGGTTTGGATTTGGTGCAGGCTAGAGCGGGCTGCACACTTGTCTCGCCCTAGGCGGTCGAGCCGCTTTCGGCTGCCCTGCCAGCTTCCGTCGTCCCAGAGGAACAAATTCAGGGCGAGGCTATTGCCTGCAGATGCCTGCTGCATGCCTTTGTCCTGGGGTGCGCTGCAATTCCTCGCGGCAGCCCTTCAGCGAAGAAGCCAATCTGGGCCCTGTGACCGAAGAACAAAACTGGTTTGCTGCTCAGCCCTCTTGCAATCAGCTTGGCTTCTGATCTTGCTGGTGGAACTTTCTTCATGCTATCAGGCATGTGGGCTTGACGCCTCTGCGCCACACATGGGTTTGTAAAAATGCCAGCAATGGGATGCTCGACAGGCGGGCATCAGGCACGTTTGTCTCCATGTGCTGGTGGCAAACATGGCGTGCTTCCTTGCAACGGCTGGGCCCGCAGCCGGCCAGCAGACCTCTGTGGTGGCGCATGGCCGCAAAGTCTTACAGATTGTCCAGCTCGGCGGAGCCGACCAGGGCCTGCTCGAACTGCTGCTGGAAGTGCTGAAAGTCTCGGTAGGCCTCCGCGGCCGGCAGGCGCAGCTGCGCGAAGCACGTACTCGCGCTGGGCAGGCGGGCGGCAGGCCCGGGCTCGACCACCACTTTATTGTCACGGAGCCCCCCGGCGGTGGCGGAGCTGCAGTGGCAGGCAGAACATCAGCACCAGTGGTGCTGTTGCTGGCCTGTATTGCAAAGACCTTGGCATGCATGCATGGCAGGAGAGCGGGGTACCTGCTGTTCCTGTAACGAAGAAGGCAAACTCGCGCAGCCGGCCCGCGCTCGCCTCTTGCAGCCAGCGCTCCAGGTGGGCGTGCGCCGCGCCATCCAGGTTCAGCATGGTTGCCTGCCAGGGCCGGGCGCCCTGCAGCGTCTCGCTCAGCGCCGCGGCGGCGTGCGCCTCCATGGCGGCGGCGAGCAGGCCCCTGTGTGGGCCGCTGCTGCAGGCCATGCGCCAGAAGCCTAGGCGCATCGCATCCACGCGCCGATAAGCGGGCTGGAGGAGCTCCCTGGCAGTCACCGAGGGGCGCAGCCGTCAGCAAGACGTGATGGTCCGGGCTGATGGTGTGTCAGTCCATTCACGCAGGAAATGAGGAGGCTGCGGCCGGGCACCTTACAGTGGCGGCCGCATAGGCCGGCCAGCTCTCCGGGTTGAGCACGAAGTCGGCCGGCAGGCCGAGCTCGGGGAGTCGCAGGTCGTCGGCGCCCAGACGGGCAAGCGCCTGGCCATCCCCCTCCAGCTCCCGTTGCAAATTCTGCAGCATGCTCAGCCGCTCGTCGTCTGCGCCCTGGAGGTCTGCAGGTCCCAGCGGCAGCTGGCGAGCGCGCGGCGGACGAAGGGGGCCATCGTGACCGGCGCAGCGTGCCCGTAGAGCAGCTGCAGCGGCACGGCATCCAGGTGGTCAGTCAGCGGAGCTGGCAGGTGTGGAGGTGGACAGGCTGGAAGGCATGCTAAGGCATGCTTGCAGCCCCAGGCTCTGGCGCCGTGCATGGAGGGGCCACCTGGAAGCCTATCAAGGAATCCAGTGCCTCCAGGCTGCCGCTTTGCGCTGGTACGAAGCCGTTGGCCGGCCACAGCGCGTCCCCCGCCGCGCTCGAGCCCAGGGCTGCCGCCGCAGACGCCAGCAGGGGTGCACCCTCCTGCGGTGTTGTCGCGAGCGCCCAGCATTCTGTCAGCGCAGCTGCTCGGACGCCGCCGCCGATCGATGTAAAATGATGCGCAGGCCACTGCTGCCAAGCCAGCAGCCCTCCATCGTCAGACTCCCTCTGGTAATGACGGGCCGACTGACTGCTTCCTGAGCCGGGAACAAGCTGCTCGCCGGGTCACGTCAAAGAGTGGGGCCGCCAGCACGGTGCGCATGTCGTTGCACGTTCAATGCTGCGCACTTCCACTGCATTTGGCTTGCAGCCCGCCCACCAATGCCATGCCACGCTAGAGCCCGATGACCCTCTGCTGGTGCCAATAGCCTGTCTGCACCTGGGACTGCACTTGCGGGCCGTTGCCGCTGAGGAACTGCATGGTGTGTCTCCAGGCACTGAATCATGAAATCACCCCTCATCCAATATGCTGTAAGCAGGGCATCAGCCAGGGGACTAGTCCCAGTGCTGGGTGCGCTAGTGCACGAGGGGCAGGCGAGTTGCAGCAGCGGTGCTGCCTGTAGCGGCTTGGGCGCGCCTGGCTAAGTGCGCTGCCCTCCACAGGAAGCAGGAGAGTGCTGCCCTTGGCAGGTTGAACAGAGCAAGTAGTTGGATGTGGGTGCCAGAGAAGAGCACCAGGCAGACGGCGGCTGATTTTTTTGACCATCCAGACCAATCCCTCCTGCCTTCCTCGCCGCCGCCAGAAGAACACGCCAGAAGAACAACCTTACATTCCTGCCATTGCGTTTTCCTGCACATGCCCATGCTGCCCCAAAAACGCCCGCACTGCTTTTCGCGCCCTTTCTGCCCTCCTGATCTTCGCCTCAGAAAGCAGACACGTTTGAAAGGCGCGCTTCTTTCCGTCCACAGCAGGCTTGCAGAGTTCCGGCCACCGGCAGCCGGGGGCGAGCGCACCACAGCGCTCCCGCCGCCGCTCGTGCCCGAGCAGTAGTGGTGAGCTTTCCGACGCTCAATGCGGGAGTCAAAGCGCGAAACAGACGCGGCAGTACCACTCAGGAGAGCGCACAACACGCGCGGCGGCGCCTGGCGGTGGGCTGCTTGTGTGGCCCCGATGCAGCTACGGGCTGCTCAGCGCTCTTCTGCGCTGGTGGGGTTGAAACACTGCGGTCCAGCTGAGGGCAGCTAGCGTGCTGCCCCCATCGAGCAACGACCTTGAGCTGCCGTGGTGACGCCACAGGCGGGGCGCATCATGAAGCTGGGCCATGCCCTGCTGCTGCTGGGCCTGGTGGCCGTTGCAGCCGGTCAGGACCCTGCCAGCAAGCTGGCTGAGATCGACCAGACCATCAACGATCTCTGCCTGCGGGCGAGTTTCCATGAGCAGTTCACAGCCGATTTCGCTTTCGTTTGCTGTGCTGGCCAGTGGGCCCAGCAGTGCTGGCTACTGCGGCTGCTGAACAGGACCAGGATGTTGGTGGCTGCAGGTGCTGGGCGTGAACTGCAAGAACCTGCCGCCGCCGCCGCCGCCGAGCCAGAGCCCGCCACCGCCGGCTAGCCCGACATCGACTCCAAGCCCAATTCCAAGCCCACCTCCGTCCGTTCCAAGCCCGCCTCCCGCGGTGCCACCTGCCATGCCGCCCGCGCTGCCGCCAGCAGTGCCCCCTGCGCTGCCCCCGGCAGAGCCTCCGGCAACGCCGCCGACTGTGCCGACACCAGCCCCCGCCCCTGCGCCTGTGGCTCCTGGTAACCTGGGTTCACAAGATTCCGTGCCCTAGGCCGGGTTGCTTCTCGAATTCCTTCCGGGACCTGCAGAATGCTGACAGACGTGGCTGCTGTGCAGTGGGCTTCACAATCACGGCTCAGCTCAGCCTGTCCTTCAACCCGGCCGTCGACCTGAGTGCGCTTTGTGTCCGACCCTCAACAGAGGCAGCATACCAGGAACGTTCGACTGTGCTTTCAACTGGGGTCCTGCCGCTGGTGCAGACGTCGTGACCCCGCAGCTTCAGACGCTCATCCAGACCAAAGCGCTCGACCCCAGCCTGGGCACCCTGACCCTGACCCCGGTTGTCGGCCGCCGCCGCCTGCTTGGCACCACAGTCAACCAGGCGAGGCCCTCCACAGCCCCTCGTTTTCTGCTAGCTCCACATTCCCCCCGCCAGTATGCTCCTGGCACGCGATGCCATGGGCGGCCCGCGTGCTGGCTTGGTGCTGAGCACAGGCTTTCCAGCCGCAGGCGGTGTTTGCTGCGCTGGTGACAGGCGTCACAGACTGCACTGCAACGACGGATGCCTTGAACCTCTACATCCTGGGCACCCCTTTGCCGGGGCTGGTTGTGGACGCTGCGGGGGACGGCATCACGATCGGGGCCTGGAGTCTGACGGCGCCCGTGTGCGTGCCCTCCGGTGCGTCCCCCCCTCCAGGATGTTGCCCAGGAGGGCAGGTTCCTCTCGCCAGCGTTGGGTGCTGATGGCGAGCTTGGACTCGGTGCAGGCTAGTGCAGGCAACACCTTCCTTCTTCACTGCGGCAGGCTCCGCCGCTGGCTTCACTGGATGCGTCGTCCTGAGAGAAAAAAACATGGCAGGACTGCCGGGTGCAGCCGCCAGCCTATGATGATGCTTATTCTGACGTGTGCTGCCCTTCTGAGTGGAAGCCGTATTTGCAGCATTCTAGAGCCACTCCAGGCCCTGTGACCAAAGAACAAAACTGGTTTGCTGCGTTTCGCCCTCAGCCTCTGGGCTGGCCGATCCAGCTCTTGCTTTATATTAGAAAGCAAGTGCGCACCATGCTTTTGCGCCAGATGTGCCTGTAAAAAAGCCATTCTATCATGCATGCTTGTGGTGGGCTTTCTTTGCTTCCCTGCGCCGCTGATTGCTTCCCAGCTTTCTCACTTCCGAATGCCCACAGCACCCCAATTTGGACCTCCACAAGCTGCAAGCCAGGAGCAAATCTAAAAGCAAGGTGGGGCGGGGTTGCTTGCCAGCAGGCAACTTCCCCATCGGTGGATCCGAGCCACGGCTCAAAGGAGCAGATCGCGAGACGGGTGTCTGCAGCCCATTGGCTGCTGGCAGTGAGCAAGTGGCTGTGCTGCCCACCTCCACTGGCATTCGGTCAGCAGCCTGCCCACCAATGCCATGCCACGCTAGAGCCTGAAGGATGACCCAGTGCTGGTGCCAATAGACTGGCTGCACCCGGGACTGCACTAGCGGGCCGTTGCCGCTGGGCAAGTGCATGGTGTCTCCTGGCGCTGAATCATGAAGAAAGCATCCCCAAATCAACACGCTACAAGAAGGGCATCAGCCAGGGCACTTGTCCGGTTTTGTGTGCAAGGGGCAGACGAGCTGCAGCCCAGCGGCATTGCCAATAGCTGCTTGATCGCGCCTGAGCTTCGCACGCGGCCCTCCACAGGTAGCAGGAGAGTGCTCTAGGTGGCAGGTTGAGCAGGGCAAGTAGTGGAGTGTTGGTGCCAGAAGGAAGAAGCACCAGGCTGACGGCGAGTGATTTTTGTGATCATCCAGACTACTCCCTCCTGCCCTCCTCCCCGCCAGAAGCTGTGTGACATCCCATTCCTGCACCATGTATACGGGCCGCTGCAAAAACGCCCATATTTCTTTTCGCGCCCTTTCTGCCCTGCTCTCCGCCGCAAAAAGCAGAAGTATTTCAAAAAGGGCGCTCGAGCTTCAGCCCTTTCATTCCGTCCATAGGCTTGCAGAGTTCCGGCCACCGGCAGCCGGGGGCGAGCGCACCTCAACGCACCCGCCGCCGCTCGTGCCCGAGCACGACTCGGCAGGTGAGCGCTCCGGCGCCCAGTATTACTACGGGCAGGCGCCGAACAGCCGCGGCAGTGGGACTCAGCGCACAACACGCGCGGCGGCGCCTGGCGGTGGGCTGCTTGTGTGGTCCCGATGCAGCTGGCGGCTGCTCAGCGCTCTTCAGCGCTGGTGGGGTTAAAACACGGCGGTCCAGCTTGGGGCAGAAAGCGGGCTGCACGCTCATCGAGCAGCAGCAACCTTGAGCTACCGTGATGTCGCCGCAGGCGGGGCGCACCATGAAGCTGAGCCACGCTCTGCTGCTGCTGGGCCTGGTGGCCGTTGCGGCCGGCCAGGATCCTGCCAGCAAGCTGGCTGAGATCGACCAGACTATCAATGATCTCTGCCTGCGGGCAAGTTGTGGCCCTCTGCCCAATCCCCCGATCGCTCCTTAATGGGCAGTGCAGACCACCAAAGATGCTGAAGATCAAACGTGGTGGCTGCAGGTGCTGGGCGTGAACTGCAAGCACCTGCCCCCGCCGCCGCCGGCGAGCCAGAGCCCCCCACCGCCGGCGAGCCCGGCCCCGACTCCAAGCCCGAGCCCAAGCCCGCCGCCGCCCAGCCCGAGCCCGCCTCCTGCTGTGCCACCTGCCACGCCGCCCGCGCTGCCGCCAGCAGTGCCCCCTGCACTGCCGCCGGCAGAGCCTCCGGCAACACCGCCGACTGTGCCGCCACCTGCCCCCGCCCCTGCGCCTGTTCCTCCTGGTAGGCTGGGTTCAGGAGATTCCGTGCCCCAGGCAGAGTTGCGCCTGGATTGCCTTCTGGGACTGCAGGATGCTGACAGACGTGGTGGCTGCTGTGCAGTGGGTTTCACAATCACGGCGCAGCTCAGCCTGTCCTTCAACCCGGCCGTCGACCTGGGTGCGCTTTGTGTCCGACTCTCAACAGAGGCGGCGCGCCAGAAACACCTTGAGTGGGATTCCCACTGACGTCTGCGGCCGGTGCAGGCGTCGTGACTCCCCAGCTGCAGACTCTCATCCAGACAAACGCGCTCGACCCCAACCTGGGCACCCTGACCCTGACCGCCATTGCCCGCCGCCGCCGCCTGCTTATACCCAGCCAGGCGAGCCCTTCCTCATCAGACCCTGGTCTTGGCTGTCTCCACATTCTCCCCTTCCAGGCTCCTGCTGCTGCCGCACTGTGGCGGGGGTTGTGCCGGCCAGGGCTGTCGCTGAGCACATGCCCACCTGTCGCAGTCACCGTTCGACATTCTGGTGACGGGCGTCACAGACTGCGCCGCCACTTCCCAGGCCCTGAGCAACTACATCGACGGCCCTCCCATCCCAACACCGCTGATGGCGGATGCCCAAGCAACGTACGGCATCAACATCATCGGCTGGGGTCTGTCGTCGCCCGTGTGTGTGCCCGCCGGTGCGAATCTTGCACTACATGCAACCAGCTTGCAGAGTTTCTGTCGCCAGCGCTGGGTGCTGAGGGCGAGCCTGGACTCGGTGCAGGCTAGCGCATGCGACGCATTACTCCTTCCCTGCGGCAGAGCCTGCCGCAGCCCCCCTGGATGTATTGCCCTGAGGGGAAAAACAAGGCAGACAGCCGCATGCAGCTGCCAGCATATGATTTTTAGTCTGCAACACGCTGCCCTTCTGCGTGGGAGTTTTGCCTGCCACTCAAGTCGCTCTGTGCCCTGTGACCAAAGAACAAAAAAAAACTGGTTTGCTGCATTTTGGCCTCAGCCTCTGGGCTGGCCGGTGGAGCTCTCGTGTTCAAATCAGGCAAGTGCGCTCAAGGCTTTCGCGCCATATGTGCCTTTGAAAGGGTCATTCCATCATGCATACGTATGGCGGGCTTTCTTTGCCCCCTTGCACCACTGAATTCACCCCGGCTTTCTCGCGTCTGATTGCCCTAGATTGCCCACAGCAGCCGGATTAGGACCTCCACATGCTGCAAGCCAGGAGCAAGTCTAAAGGCAAGGTGGGGCACCGTTGCGTGCCAGCAGGTGACTCCCCCCTCCCCCATCTGCGGAGCCGAGCCACGGCACAGAGCGGGCTGTGTTGGAACCATAGAGTGCTTGCAGCCCCTTGTCTGCCGGGAGTCAGGCTGCTGCTGGTCAAGATGCCAGTGGTTGCCTTGTGCCCTAATGAGTGGCTTTCCTTGTTGCCGCATCCTGCAGCTGCCCTTTTCTGACGCCCACGGTACCAACCCACAGGAACTGGCTGCAATCCGACGTCGTCAGCACTGAAGCGGGCGGCATGTGCCCCGCCTGAATGCCACCACTCAGCAACAGGCATCTGCGCCGCGTGTGGGAGCGCCCCTGCGGCAGCGGCCAGCCAGGCGCGGCTCCACCCGCCAGCCAGTGAGGCGCTGTGGACTAGCAACCAGCCTGCCACAGCAGGCTTCTGCCAAAGCGCAGGCAAGCCCTCCTGCTGCTCTGCCGTCTTGGCGCCTGTGCCCAGGAGCATCACTGCTAGTGCGCCCGCCGCCATAGCAGCCCGGCTGACACGGTTTTTGGGGCTTGCCGGCCGGCCTCTTTTCTGCAGCCTGCGCGTGTCATGCCACATGACAAGCTCCATCTCCGTGGAAACGCGATTCCAAATGGCTTACACAGGCTCATAGGCTGGGGCGGCCCTTTATTCAATGAGGCATCTGCCGTTCTTGTTTTCAGAATTCAGGGGGGCTTGTTATGCAGAAGGCAGCGGTCGCCTTGCCTGCCTGCTGCTCAACTTTCCCCTGCCGCTGCCGCCACCGCTGCGCATGCCTCTCACAGGCCTGCCACCACGGTTCCCACGCGAGAGCAAAGCAGAGCCAGCAGCAGAGAGCTCGGTGCGCAGCCCCGCGACGCCTCTCCACCGCAAATGCTGGCTCTCTGGCGCTCACTTGCAGCCGCCTGTTTGCCCCTGCCAGGCTGCCAGCCGGGATTGCCGCTCTGAGCAGCGCGCCCGCGAGGGTGCAGCAGCGAGGGGGAGGCGCAGCGCAGCGGTCCGGCCTGAGCCGGCTGCTGCGTTCCCTTGGCAGTCGCTGAGGCAGGAGGGCCGCCCGCAGGCAGGCACTGCGGTGCTGCTTTTTCCGTGAGGAGGCTGCCGGTGGTATCGCGCGGAGGGAGGCTGATGCCAGGGAGCTGCTCGAGTTCGGCCGGTGAGACCCCTCCTTGTTCCTGAGGGTTCCCCAGAGGCTGGAGCCCGCACCATGCGCGGGCACTGCGAGCCTCGTGCCGCTGCCCTGCAGGCTGCGCGGCCTGCCTCGCGAATGCCGCTGCAGTGCCTGGCACTGCTGGCCTCTTCAGAGTAGCAGCCGTGCTGCCCGCTAGCGAGAGCTGGAGTGAACGGCATGAACGGCAGTGGCCCTGCAGCTTGGGCCGGCCGCCTCCCGGCAGGCGCCTGCCACCCGCTCCTGGCCCTGCTGCCCTCGCACCAACGCGCGGGTAGGCACTCAATTCAATGCTGAGGCCACCAGTGCCCTGACCTGCAGCCCAAGCGAGACGAGGGCTGCATGTGGGGCTGCACGGCGGCACCTGGGCAGCGGCAGCCTGCACCGCTCGGCTGCGGGCCGCATGCCAGCACGGAGCTTTGCTGCCGTGCCCACTGAGCTGCCGCTGCCCGTGCTGCTGCCCGAGTGTCAACCCGCCCGCCTGCTCGAGGCCGTGCTTCGGCACTCCTGCGGAAGGGGCAGTGCGGGGCCCTGTGGCGTCGGCCTGCCTGCCGGCCCCCGCATGGCATGGGTACTGTAAGCTGTGCGCGTGCCGGCTGAGTAGGCCCTGCTGCTGCACGCTTGATGCATGGCCAGCAGCTCCCTGTGTCTTGCAAGCTCTGGGCGGACGAGATCCCTTGTTGGGCGAGCATGCAGGCCGCCCACCACCAGATTGCAGAACAAGATGCCTGCAGCCAGGCGACGCAGATTCGCGGGGTACCAAGTCTGCCATCACCTATTATCAGGCTTGTTGAAAGGCAGCAAGGAGCTTGCTCGTCTGTGCTGCCCTGCTCAGTTTCGAAGGCTGCAGGGGTGAGGAAAAAACTCTACAAAAACACGGCACAGCTGTCAAGTTCATTCGTGCAACAGGAAAGTAGTGAGGAGCAGCTCCCCCACGGACGCGTGCCAAGAGCTCAGCCTACGAGCGCACGCAAGCTGCCGCTGGAGGACAGCCGGGGCCTGCCCTGTCGACCGCGCAGCCCTAGACCTGCGCCCCGTCATCAACCCGAGGCCAGAGGCAAGGGTTCCGCCGGCCCCCATGCATACTCTCACGCTCCGCATACGGCTGGGCGTAGCCGCGCCCGCCGGGCGCAGGCCTACGTCGCCGGGATGTTCGAATGCGCCGCTGCAACCGCCTGTTTCCGTCCGGTTGGCTTCGCGTTCCGGGAGGCTTAATCCTATTGATGCCCTATCATTGCATCTCGTAGCCGAAAACACGACGGTCCGGCCCCGATGTCGGTGCCCTTGCCCCAGCATGCTGTCCCGCAATCCTCGGTCTGGCTTCCGCAGCGGAGCCCTCCCTGCCAGAGGCTCCTGGCGCCCTGCCAAATGCTTTTCAGTGAAGCACTTGCCGCGAGTCTTTGAGACGTCTCAGACTGCAGAACTCTCTCCTTACACAATCTGTGCTCGCAGGCCAACAAGCAATGGCGGCCAACGTCCTCACCCTGCTGGAGGACGGCTGGTGAGCCCTCGCTGCAGGAGTTGTCTGCGAACGCTTGTCACCCCCCTTGAGCAGCGTCACTGAATTACGGTGCTGCTGCAGGTTCTTCCGCCTCGCTGGGTCGAAGCTGCGCGCCCCGCCTCGTGGCCCCACGCAGCCGCCGAGCCTGGCGCCTCCGCCGACGTCCCTGCGGCCAACGCCGCTGCCGACGCCGCCGCCGGCCAGCGGGAGCTGGACCTTTGGCGAGGACCGCATCAAGGCGTGGCGTGGCCGGCAGTCGCCCGAGCACGACGCCGGCGGCTGGGGCGCGGCCCTGCGGACCGTGCTGGCGGACGGCCCGCAGCTGGCGCGCGCGGCGGCCAAGCTGGCGGCGGCGTTCCCCGAGCGGCCGCTGGACGAGGAGGCCAAGCTGGAGGCGGCCGCCGAGGCGCTGCTGTTCGGCGAGGACGCCGCCGCGCCGCCGCCGCTCACGCCGCCGGGCGAGGGCCGCGCCGCCCGCCTGCGCGCCGGCCTGCTGGCCGAGGCGGTGCTGCGGCAGCTGGCGGCGTGAAGCCCACAGCCTGCACGCCCGGCCGGAGGCGCAGCCTGCCGGCTTCAAGAAGGGCACGAGGGACCCCCGGCGGACCTCGATGCCAAAAACAACACCTGGTGATTATCATCACCACCACAAAAGGTGCTCTCTGAAGGCTGCCAGAAAGGAGTTGTCGAGCCGCACATCTGCAAGATGCATGCGCCTCAGTACCCAGAATAGTTGCAAATGTTCTTTTATGGCGCTGGCATAGGGCTTTTCTACCACTATTGATGTGTAGTTATGTATGTTTCAGACTCTCCGGTGGCTTCAGGTTTGCCTAATCTGCCCGAATGGGACGACATTTGCGCCGAGCTGAGCGTTGAATAGGCCCTTGCAGAGCCTGTGGCAAGGCTAATTCATCTGATAACACAGTAAAATGCGGGGCTGTGGCTCGAATATCGTGCCAGCGTCGACCGGAGACGTCTGCATGCAATCTTGCGCTATAGAAATTCGCCAGCTTTCCGGGATTGCGCGCAAGAGGCGGCGGGGCTCAGCCCTTGCTGTGTGAACGAGCTGCAGATCCGAAGCTCGAAAACAAGTTCCTTGGCCTCTGGCGTCTGCCTGCTGGTTGGACGCCGAAAACAGCCTGTCTTCTTCAAAGCGAAAGAGCTGGCGCGACCTGCAGCAGAGCCCTGTGACCGACGGAGCGAGAGCAACCGCACTTTAGTGGAGTTACCTGAGCTGAGCGAGCGCCGACGGTCTGCACGAGCGCACAACGAGCAGGATGACGATGTCCACGAGGAAATCTGGGGAGCATCGGGCACCTTCCAAGCTCGGGCAGCGACGCAAGTACGACACGACGCACTGGTGCGTTGCCTAACCTGCTGTCAGAGCGGGGCGCTGGAGCCGGGCGCGGGGCGGCGGGCACCTTGTGCCAGGGAAATAACGTCCCGAGCGGTTGCCCCGAAACACGCTCGCTGCCATGTTGGGAGCGTGAAAAAGGCGCAGAGATGCCCTGTAGAGCCCTATAAAGTCCTTTTGTCAGGACTGACGCACCGCCTGCGGCCGCAGGAACGCCGATGAGGGACGGGCGGGGGGGATCCCTGCTGTGCGAGCGCAGCAGGCACTTGAGGACTCGGCGAGGGGCGTGGCGAACCACACGATCACCGTCGGGAAGCGGTACACCGGCGAGGCAAGCCACTACGATTCCCTGCAGCTGTCATTCTCCCCGCTCCCTCCCAAGGTGCCAGGCATCGCTCGGCAGGGGCACAGCAGCAGCCTGCATTCCTGCGTGCTAGCCAGCGTGGAGGCTCCGTGGACGGCAACTGACGTGCTATGACTGGCTGATGCGCAGGTGAGCTTCACGCCGAGCCCGACCGGCGCCGCGTCTCCAGCGCAGGGCACCGCCGGCAACTTCAAGCTGCGGCCGGAGGCGCCCCCCTTTGCTCCACCGGCAGCAGTGCAGGGCGCTGCAGCCAACAAGAGGTTCAAGCTGCGGCCAAACGCGCCCGCATTTGTGCCCGGCATGAAGTGGGCTGCGCTCGCCAGCGCTCCTCCCCCAAGCAGCCAGGTGCGCCTGTCACAGCTTCGGTGTGAGCGGTCAAGCCTTGGCTCGCTGTGCCACTACAGTGCTTGGGCTGAGACTAGAGGCGCTGCGCACACAGGTGCAGCAGCAGCGCCAGGCGCAAATCCCGCTGGTGGCGGCCATCCCCTGTGACCTGCCGGCCAGCCTGCCGCAGCCGGTGGCACCTTTCCCGGCGGCGGGCGGCGCGCCCATGGCGGGGCCGGTCCCCGTGCTGGGCTATCAGCCGGCCGGGGCCAGGCGCCTGCCGCGCTCCTACGTGCTGCCTCCTGCGCTGCTGGATCTCCTCTCTGCTGCGCCGGCAGCACTGGGCAAGCCGGGCAGCCCCAGCCTGGTGCGCTGCTCCAAGTGCCTCTTCAGCCGGCAACACCGTGCCTGGGGGCAGCTGCAGGCAGGACCTGAGACCGCCCGCTGCTGCTGCAGGGCGCCGCGGCGGACGCGTTCTTCGCCCTCTGGGCAAAGGACGCCGTGCTCCTGGTCGGCTCCTGCAAGCTGTCCTGGGTGTGGGACGGCGGCCCCGCCCAGCTGGTCTGGAGCCGGCTGGGCTCCGACGCTTCCAGCAGGCCACTGCGCTTCCCGGCCGGCGCGGTGGACCCCGCCACCGCCGAGGCGGCCCGCCTGCGGTGGCGCGACCTCTACAAGTCGCCCCCACCGCCGCTGCCAGTCTTCTTCGTCTGAATTCGAGACTTCCCTGCACACTTTTTAAGAGATCCCTGCTTCACTGTGACCTGCACCCTGTAAACTGAAACTTTAGAGAGCCAGGGAATGATGTGATCCCAACGCATGTGATCCCGTGGCAGGCGCACACCTCTAGCCTGGAAGGTGGTCGCGGGGAGGCTCGCTTCAGTGAGTTGGGTGTGCAAGATGCACGCATATGCTAAGCCAGTGTGGGGCAGTAGTGCTTGGCCTCCTCCCCGCTGCCCTCATTGGCGGCTGCTGAGCCAAGACACGAGTCAGTGCGGGCCTCAGTAGGCTGGCAAGGCAAAGCGCACTGATCGGAGTGTATCGATACATCAATGCTTGGCATCCCATTCGCTGTCCTTGCCGGACAAGTCCAGGCTCCTGCCATCACCCCGCCGTTTCAAATCGAGACGGCGCCATCGGACGGCGATCTGGCCCAGATCTCCCCCTCGGACGATGCAGCCGTACCGGAAGGTCTGACCGTCTGCCTTTCTACTTGGTTCATTCCTCAACCTTTGAGTGCTGGCCACCTCTCGAGACCTCTGCTGATCTGAGGTGAATTGCCCGCATGCAGGATCTGAACGTAACAATTGAATGAAGGATGACTTTTGGGCTCTGGTTTTTTGCGTCAAGTGTAGAAATCCCCTTAGGTTCCCAGCAAGGAGCAGTTCCATCCCGCCGGTGGGCTGGGCATCGTGTACCATCCTCCCCATTCCTGCCATCGCAAGCCAGCCTGGGCCTTGGTACGACTGCAGCAGGGAGGAGCTTCTACTCCTCTACCACCAGTGCGTCTGAGATCAGTGGCGTGACGGCTCGTCTGCGGGCTGTTTCATCGGCTTTGCAGTCCCGTCGGCCGCACTCGATTCAGTCGTCTGCAGTGGACAGCAGGCGCTGCGATGCTGCGACCGCGCTTTAGACGGCTATGCCGCCACTGTGGCTGGATCCGTTGCAGCCAGCTTAGTCGTGCCGGAGCACAGCACGTGCTGCAAGCGTCCTGGGAAAGCCCGCAGCCCGGGCACGCCCCTCTCAAAGCTGCAGCACATGCTAAGCAGGTAGGGCCAAGGCGGCTTGTGCTGCAGGAGCGCATATCCAGACAGCAGCTGATTCGAGCGCTGTTGGCGTACCGAGCGCGGTGCCGATGCAGGTGCCCTCCAGCCCTGGCAGCTCGAGCCTGCGGAGCATCGGCTCGGCCTTGCCAGGGCCAAGCGAGCAACTGCATTGGCAGGTGTGCAACTGTACCTGCCCCGAGAGCCCGGCTGCGACGGCTGCTGCCTGCAGCACTCCACCTCGAAGTCTGCTTTGGCTGCTGCTGGCAGCCGTGAGGGGGCTTCATCGCACGCAGGCCGACTGGACTGAGCCGGCTGCGGATGCAGCTGCTGCCACCGCAGCTCCCGCCGGTCCTCCTCACCCGCGAGCCGCAGGCGGGCGGCTCCCTGCCACCGCTGCCCGCTCGTCAGCGGGGAGGGGAGCTGGCAGCAGCGCATGCACACGCGACGGTAAGCATGCACCG
>BHFV01000234.1:597-27143 GCA_003568905.1 Trebouxiophyceae sp. KSI-1
CGGCGGCAGCAGCAGCAGGGTGCTGCAGGCGGCCATGCAGGCGCTGCGGCTGACCGCCGACAAGTTCCCGCAGACGCTGGTGGCCGCGGCCGGGCTGGGCGGCGTGGCGCTGACGGCGCCGGAGGGGGTCATCGTGCGCGCCGGCGCGCGGCTGGGACTGCCGGCGCCGGAGCAGGCGCAGAGCGGTCCGCTCTTCGGCCCGGCGGCACCTGCCTGCCCACTGCTTGGAAGGAAATCTCCCCTGCGCTGCAAGGAACGATCTGGCTGTTGCTGCTGCTGCTGCTGCTGCTGCGCTTGGGGCGCTCAGGCTCGCCGGGCTGCTGCGATGAGTGCCTTGATAGGCTGGCTGTGCGGCAGCAGCTGCCTGAGCGGCAGTGACTTGTGGCCTCCCAGGCGGGGAGGACGCGGCGCAGCAGGCGCTGGACCTGGAGCTGATCCAGAAGCCGCAGGACGGCCGCGCGGACGCGGTGCTCAACCTGGCGCTCGCGCGCTCCTTCGTGACCTACAGCCCGGCCGCGCTGCAGCGGCTGCTCGCGTTCCTGCGCACCGAGCGGGCGCGGCCCCACCCGCTTGCCTCTGCACTGCGCCGGCCCTGAGCGGGGGACTCGGCAGGCCTGCGTCGCCAGTCAGCCCTCCTGTCGTGAATCGCTCCTGAAGCAGGGGCAGCAGCCTCCCACAGTGCAGTCCCAGGGAAACGCGGCAGGTGTCGCTATGACCATGCTGCCGAGCAAAGCCAGGCAGCTTCACCCTGGCTTTGCCTGGTCCATGATCCTCCTTGATAAGGCCTCTGCCTCATCGGAGCGGAGCGGCTGACAGGCTGTTTCCGGCGCTGCCAGGCTGTCGACGTCTCGGCCATCGCGGCCCAGGCGGCCGCGCGTGTGGAGGCCGCGCGGCAGGCGGCGCAGCAGCAGCTGGCGGCCGCGCTGAAGCGCAAGCCGCGGCTGGCGATGCGGCTGTTCCTGGAGGCACCCACCGTCGCCATCCCCGCGCCTCCCGCCACCGAGGGCGAGCGTGCGGCCCTCCTTGAGCCCCTGGCACCAGGCCTTGCGTGTGCCAGGCGCCTGCTCTTCAGCAGGAGACGGCCCGGAGTCTCACAGCCTTTTGGCGGCGGCAGGGAAAGCAGGCAGCCCGGTCGGCAGCCTCCATCCTGGAGAGCGGTCCTGCCTTGCAGGCAGGAGGGGGCGCTCGCTCCCTCTCTGCGCCCTGCACATCTGCAGCTCTGCAAGCAGTTCAGACACAGTCTAGAGGCTCCGGGGAGGCCTGCTGGGAGCCGTCCTGGCCGCCGCCCACCGGCCTGCGTGCCCGCCTGCAGCCGACCTGACGCTGGTGGTGGACCTGGGCACCTTCCTGGTGGAGACGGACACGCGGACGGCCGGCAGCCTGCCGGGCGAGGAGGCCGCGCTGTACGAGTGCCTGCGGCTGGAGGGGCGCGACATCACCGCCTTCATCGCGCAGGGGGCCTTTGCCTTTGACGAGGCGCCCGGCGACCAACAGGCGCGGGCGCCTTCTCTGCCCGCCAACTCGGAAACAATGGCAGCGCTTGCACTCGGGGCTGCGTGCTGCAGCATCACTGGCGGCTGCCTCTGGCTGCCCGCCGTTCTGGCCGCCAGACTGCCTTGTCGGGGCAACCATCCTGGAGGAAGGCAGGCTGCTTTCACGATATCCAAAGGAGGATGCCGCTGCCAGCTGCCAGAGCAGGCCAGGGCTTCTCATGCCGTGCGGCCTCGGAGCTGAGCCGCTCGAGGCTCGCGGGCTCGCAGGCGGCCGGCGGCAGCCTCCGCATCCCGCTGCTGGAGCGCACCGGAATAGCAGCCGGCCTGCAGGCGGCTCGCTTCGCGCACCCGCGCCTGCCCGCGCTGCGTGCGCAGCTGCGCCTGCCCGGCCTGCGCTTCCACTTCAGCCCCGCGCGGCTGCGGCGCGTCATGCGGGTGGTGCGCGCGGCGCTGCCAGGTCCGCTCTCTGACAGCCAGCAGACGGCCCTTGCTGCCAGCCTGTGATTCGCCGCCGCGGCCTGAGGCGCGCTGCCCGCCTGCCGCAGAGGCGGAGCCGCAGGACCGGCAGGCCGCGCTGGCGCATGCCCTCTGGCGACTGCAGGCCGAGAAGGAGGGCCCCGTGCGCCTGCTGCAGTGGGGCGGCCTCGGCTTTGCGTCCGCGCGCTGGCCGCGCCGCTTCGCCGTGCTGCACCGCGGTCAGCTGTACCTGACGCAGGACCGCGACTCGGTCACGCCGCTGCAGCAGCACACGCTCTACCTGGACAGGTCTGGGCGCCCCCTCATCCTGCCTGGTCCGCTGGTGCAGCCGGCTGCGCCTCACTGGGCAGCGCACAGCCTGATCTCGAGCTCGAGGCGCAGGCCGAGCCTCGTATCCGCCGCATCCACTGGCTTGCATGCTCTCTGTGCCACTCCAGCGTCCACAGAGCGCTGCAAGTCAACTCGCTCTGGCGCCTGCGGCTGCGGCTGCTGACGGGCCCCGGCACTTGCTCGCAGCAAGGTCGTGCGCGTGCCGCCCAAGGCGGTCGGCGGCAAGCAGCACGTGCTGGCCGTGTGCCCGCGCGACGTCGAGCCGGCGGCTGCGGCAGAGAGCGGCCGGGCGGCGCTGCTGCGCTTCTCCTCGGACGCGGAGGCAGGGGCCCCTCCTCCCTCGCCTGCCCCTCCTTGCCTGCAGGCGGCTTCCGGGGACTGCTCCGTCGCCAGCATCAGATGCAGGCAATCAGTGGCTGGCAAGGCTGCCTGGGCGGTGCCTCCCGCTTGCAGTGCTCGGCTGTTGGGCGGAGGGGAAGGTGGCTGAAAGGCAGGCAGGCCTCGATGCCGCCCGCCACCGACGCTGCGGCTGAGGCGCCCCGCCCCGGCTCCGCAGGCGGGCGCGTGGCTGTCGGAGATGGGGCGCAGCGCGGAAGCCATGCGGCAGCTGGCGGGCGGCGACCCGGTGTCCCACCCGCTGCCCTCCGAGTGGGAGGGCGACAGCGACAGCCTGGCCAGCAGCGCCTCTCGCGGCGAGCTGGCGCGCGCGGCGGCGGCCGCAGAGGCAGGCGCGGCCGCGCAGGCGCGCGCGGTGCAGCTGAGCGCCAGCCTGGGCGAGCTCGCGCTGTTCGTGGCGGGGCGGCCGGCGGACATCTGGTGGCCGCCAGAGGTACCTCCTGGCTGCTGGAGTGGCCAGGGCAGTGAGAAAGTTGCCGCTCTGTCTCGAGATAGCAAGGGCAGCCTGCGTGGCATGGCTGGATGTCTCACTGCCAGAGGCAGCCGTCAGTTACGCCGTCCCCCTCTGCGATGCTGACAGGGGCTGTGCGGCTTCCGCCACCGCCGCGCCTGACCGCGTGTCGTCCGCTTGGCCGCCAGGAGGCGGGCGTGTCGCCGCCGCCCGCGCCGTCGCACGAAGCCGAGGCGCCGGAGGGCATGGTGGCCGTCGACGGCGAGCGCGGCCTGCTGGTGGTGCGCGCCTCGGCCGGCAGCGCAGACGCGACCGTGGGCGGGCCGCACCTGTTCGCCTCGGTCGCCATCGGCCGCTTTGAGATCCAGGACCTGCTGGTCGGGCGCGTCTGCCCGCGCCACCGCTTCCTGGCCGCCTCCTTCCGCACGCCCGCGGGTCCGCCCCCACATGCCGCCCGCACCAGGCCCCGCCCCCCGCAGCGCGCCCCTCTGGCACAGCAGGTTGCTGCACTGCTGCCGCGGGCCAAGTGGCCCTGTGGACCGCGCTGCAGCAGCCAGTTCGTGAGCCTGCCGCCTTCTAATGTCGCGCGACACTTTGCTGGCTCGCCTCTGCTGCTGCTGCTACCGCACAAGCGCCGGCACACCTGCCGCTGCTCTGCCCCGCGCCGGCCGCGCACAGAGTGCGGCTGCTCACCCCGGCGCTGCCTCCCTGGCCTGCCAGACGCGGCGCTGGAGGAGGAGGACGGGGAGGAGTTTGAGGACGCGCGCGAGTCGCTCAGCCAGCGGGCGGCCTCGCTGGGCAGCAGCGGGTCGGACGTTTATGTGGACACGAGCGAGCGGCCCGGCGGCGACGGCTCGTCGCCCGCCCAGGGCAAGGGCGAGCCTGGCGAGGTGAGCTGTCCCGCCTCTGAGCAGCAGCCTGACCGTTTGGGCGCGGCCGCAGACGGGCAGTCCAGCAGGCGCGCGATGCGTCCGTCGGCCAGTCGCTTTGATGCTGGGAGAGAGGCAGCGCCAGCAGTGCAGGGGAGGCCAGCAGGCCAAGCTGCCGGCGCCTGAGCCCTGCCCGCCTCCTGCCCCTCCCCAGCAGCAGCTGCGGGCCGCCTGGACGCTCGAGTTCGAGCGCTGGCAGCCGGAAGCGCCCGGCTACTCGGGCGTGGACTGCGAGCTGCGCATGCGCCTGGCCACCCTGTTCTTCTACTGCAACCGCCCTACCGTCGGCGCGCTCATGGGCCTCGGCGGCGACCTGGCCGCCGCGGCCGCTGACCCTCGCGCGGAGCCCGGCGCCGCCGCGCAAAGCCAGGCTGGCGAGGCGGAGGAGCAGGAGGCAGCGGGCGCGGAGGAGGCCAGCGGGGACGTGGACAGCGAGGCCGGTGGGCCGGCGGAGAGCGCCTCTGGTGCGTCGCCCGCGCTCTGTCTGCACAGCCGAGCAGGTCTGCCGCGCGCGTGGCAGAAAGGCTGCCTTGAAAGCAGATGCAACCCGGCATCGTCTTTGCGGCTGCTTGCTCAGGGGCACAGTCGGTAGCTGCCAGGGCCTGGTTCAGTGATTGCCTGTTCCTGGCACGCTCTGTTGTCGACTGGGAGGAATATCAGCAAGGCTGCAGCAACAGCAAATTTCTGTCGAGGGCATCCACTGCCCCTCCATTTCCCTGCCAGAACGTCCACACCTTTCCCTGGCACCAACAGCTCAACCCCTGCGCCCAAGCCCCATCCCGGGGGGGATGAGCTGCCTGAGCGGGCGCCACCCCGGGTCGCAGACGGCCGCCTGCTGCTCGGCGGCGGCCCCGAGCGCACCGTCTTCCGCCTGGCGCTGGAGGTCGGGCAGCTGGAGGCGGCGCTGCTGTACGAGGACGCCGGTTCGCCGCCGCTCGCGCGCGCGCACATCGAAGACGCCGCGCTGCGCCTGGACGTGCACCCCGCCACGCTGCGCCTGGCCGCCTCGCTCGGCAACCTGCGCGCGCAGGACACCGCGCTGCCCGAGGCGCGCCCTGCTGCCGCCCTGCCAGCCAGCCAGAGCACCGCCCCCTGGTGCGGGCTGCGAGGAGCTCTGACAGCTCTATCCACTGGATTGAGAGCCCCAGAGTGTCCCTTTCTGCCTCCGAGGCCCGGGTGGCCTGCACACAGCCGCACTCACCTGGGCCGGAATCCTCGCATCCTGCCATCCGAGGCGCATGGCTGCTTGGAGTGGCTCCGTTGCATGCTTTCCTTCCCTCCCTTGCCTCCCGGCCTGCCCCAGCCCTCCCTGCTCGCAGCTGTCCCTGCAGAAGGCAGAGACGCTGTCAGGCAAAAGGGGGCCCCTCAGTTGCTGCCTGGGCCGGCTGCAGGGCCACCCCTTCCGCAGCGTGTGCGACCTGCGTCAGGGCCGCAACACTTCCCTCATCGAGCTGGAGTTTGTCACGCACACGGCCGAGGAAGCGGCCGGCAACCCGGCCGTCCCGGACGGCCTGCCCTACGCCAGCCTGGCGGCCAGCATGCACAGCCTGGAGGTCGTCTTCCTCAGCAGGTTCCTGTTCGAGGTGTTGGCCTACGTCCGCCTGCTGCTGGCGATGCAGCCGCAGCCGCTGCAGGCGCCGCAGCCGCAGCGGCCGCAGCCCAAGGCGGGCGCCGGCAGGGAGGCTCAGGAGGCCGCCGAGCAGGTGCGCGTGCTTCCAGCCTGCTCACGCGTTCCGTCCCTCAGAGCTGTCTGTTGCAAACGCGCTCAGCCACCCTCGAGCAGTGCCTTCTGGCGCCGTCGGTCAAGACTGCAGCGCGGAGCGCCAGCCGGCTGTGCTGCTCGCCCGCTGCCAGCCCAGTTTGGACCCAGCTGGGTGGCTCGGCGCGCCGCAGGCGGCCGGCGGCGTGCTGGAGCTGCGCGTGTCGATGGAGGCGCCGGTGATCACGCTGCCGCGCGCGAGCGACTCCCAGGACGCCGTCGTCGTCGACCTCGGCTCGCTGGCGCTGCGCAACCGGGTCGCCTGGCGCAGGCCGGGCAGCCTGCTGGTCGAGGAGGATGCGGTGACGCTGGTGGGCCTGGCCGCGCGCGTCCGCGTCGGCGGCGCGGTCGGCGGCAACATCATCCGCGAGTACGAGGCCGGCATGGAGGTGCAGGTGCAGCGGGCGTTGAAGGACGCCGAGGGGCTGCTGCCCAAGACGGCCGTGCGCCCCCTGCTGCTTGCCTTGAGCCCGACCCTGAGCCACCCGGTGCCCTGCTGACTTGCTCTCAGTTCAGGCACATGCGCGTGCTGACTTGGCAGCGCGAGGCATGCGACCAGCGGCACCAACCTGCAGCGTCGTATCACAGGCAGGCTGCCTTGCGGCCCGGAGCAAGTTGTGCTGCAGCGCGCTGAGCCTGCTGCCGCCTGCGCCCGGCCGCAGGTGGCGGTGGTGGTGCCCAGCATCAAGGCCGCCCTGACGGACGCCGAGTACCAGGCCATCACCTCCATTGCCGGCGACAACTTTGCCGAGGAGCAGCAGCTGCCCGCCTGCGCGCGCTGGCTGGAGGAGCGCCTGGCGCCTGACGAGGACCACACGGACGAGTGCGCCCCCCCGCAGGCCCCCCTCCTGCCTTGACTGAGCTTTGTGCCTCGCTTGCGCAGCAGCGCCGCCGGTGCATGTGAGCGCTCTCAGAACCGCTCTTGATCAGGAGGCCGACGGTGAGTGCTTGCCACAGGCCGGCAGAGGGCGAGCAGCCCGAGCCGGCTGCGGCTGGGACCCCTCAAGCGCGGACGACCGGCAAGGTGGCGGGCGAGGCCACGCAGCTGCGGCTGACCGTGGAGCTGGGCAAGGCCGAGCTGGAGCTGCAGCGGGCGGCGCCCGGCGGCGGCCGGACCCCCCTTGCGGCGCTGACGCTGCGGCGACTGTGGCTGGCGCTGGCCAGCCGCGAGGGCGGCGCGCTGTCGCTGCGGCTGTCGCTGCCGCTGCTGGAGGGGCGCGACCTGCGGCCGGGGCTGCCGGACGAGCTGAGGTGCGCCAAGTCAACCAAAGAACACCCCAGACTGTCTTGGGGTCCTGCCGGCTGGCTCCCGAGAAGTGCAATCTTGCAAAATTGGTCACAGGCGGAGCGGTGGCCTGCGCAGCCCAAAGGGAGAAAGGGGCGGATGGGCGTTCAGGCCTGCTGGCAGCTGCCGCGCTGAAGGGGACTCCCCCTCCGCCGGCCCGCAGGCGCATCATCGGCTCCGCCAGCGAGGCCGCCTCCGCCGACGGCGCCGCCTCCTTCCTGGTGCTCGACTACGAGTCCCGGCCGGCAAAGGCCAGCCAGGCGATCCGGCTGCGCCTGCAGCGGCCGGTGGTGACCGCCGAGACGGGCTTCCTGCTGGCGGTGGCCGAGTTCTTCGTGCCCAGCCTGCTGCCGCAGCGCGCGCAGCCGGCCGCCTTCCGCTCCGGCGACGTCCGGCTGGGCGCCGAGCCGTGGGTGGCCTGCCAGGACGTGTGGCTGTCGCCGCAACTGCGCCTGCTGGCCGACGCGCCGGGCGTGGCCGAGTTTGTCTTTGACGGCGCGGTGCGTGCCTGCCCGCCCCGTCTCCGCTTCTAGGAGCACGCGCGGGACACGGCTTGGCGGGCAGGCAAAGCGCCAGCAGAGCAACTCAAATGCGATCAACTGATCAATTGCGGCAGGGACAGCGGTGCAGCGAACGCTGGGCTGGCAGCGCCGGCAAGCTGCTGGTTGGAGTGCGAGCGCTTCGGGTCTGAGCGAGCCTGTGTTGGGCGCAGGGCCACCGCCTGGTGCTGCCTGAGGCCATCCCCTCCGCCGAGGCGCTGCCGGTCGTCCTGGTCGGCGGCGGCAAGCGCCTGACGCTGAGGAACGTGACGGTCGCGCACTCGGCCTCGCTGCCGGGCTGCCTGCAGCTGGGACCGGGCGCCAGCCTGGCCGCGCGCCCCGAGGATGGCGTGCGCCTGCTGGCAGACGGCGGCGAGGGAGACTCCCAGCCGCCGGCACGAACCCGCCTGGCCCACCGCTGCGGGCCCGCCCGCACAGAAGTCTGCTTGCCCGTGTGCCCATGGCGCAGCGGAGAGCGCGCGACAGCTTCCCGCCGGCGGGCGGCTGGCTGTGCAAGCCAGTCCCTGACGGCGGTGCCCTGCATGCGACAGGCGCCCGGCGCCCTGGAGCGGCCCAGCAGCCAGAGCCAGGGCAGCCCACGTGGCGTCGGCGGAGCCAGCCCGCTGCGCGCGAGCGGCACGCCGAGCCGCAGCCTCGGCCGCAGCCCCCAGAGGCTCGCGACTCCTTCCTGCGCCCTGACGCCCCTGGCAACCAGTTGCCAGGCAGGCACTGACAGGCCGTGGGCTGCACCTGCAACAGGGGCCAGCTGGCCGGCCGCAAGCCGGAGCCTCCGCCCACGCAGCTGCGCGTGGAGTTTGCGGCGCTGGGCCTCGGTCTGCGGTTTGTCGAGTTCTGCGGCTCGGAGGCACGCCCGCCCCCCTACTTGCCAAGCAGCTCGGAAGCCACCGGCCGCTGGCAGCCCGCAGCAGCCAGGCTCCAGCAGCGGCTGCCTGCTTCCTGTGGCACGCGGGGGCGCGCCGAAACCGGCTTTTCCTTGATAGCGGCTGCCAGCATGTGTCCGCATGCGGCCGCAGGAGGAACGCGGCCAGCAGCAGCAGGCGGGCGCGACCCGCATGCTGGCCGCCTACCTGGACGCCAGCGGCAGCCTGCGGCAGGCCGGCGACGAGATGCGGCTGGAGGCCGACTTCAAGGGAGTGCGAGTGGAAACGGTGCTGGGCGCCGTCGGGGAGGGCAGCCCCTCCGAGCAGCACGAAGGTGCGGCGGCCCCGGCCGCAGCTGCAGCCGCTGATCCTTCGCCGCTCCTTCGCAGCGAGAGGCTCTTGCCAGCGTGGCTGCCGCTGCACGAAGGTGTCAGAAGAGCGCTCGCGCCTGAGGCTGCTTGCCTCTCCTCTCATCTGGACACCCTCCCCTCATCTCGCATGCCAGGGACTCTCCGCTCGGCCGGCTGACCAGGGCGTGCTCCCCGCCAAAGCAGGCCGCGCTGTGGTCGCGCCAGTGCTGGAGCCCGCCAACCTGGCCATCAAGCTGCGGCAGGCCGGCGGCCGCGGCCTGCTGGAGCTCGGCCTGACCAACCTGCGCCTGAACCTGTCGCCGGACGTCCTGCAGCTGGCGCTCAGCCTGCAGCGCAGTGTGCTGGAGCCGCTCGCGCAGCCCGCGCCCGACGCGCCGCTCGCCCGCTGCTCCCGCTTCCTCAAGGCGCGCCCTCCTTCTCCCGCTGCAGTGTGGCCCACCGGGATGC
The DNA here is from genome assembly GCA_003568905.1 of Trebouxiophyceae sp. KSI-1. Lineage (NCBI taxonomy): Eukaryota > Viridiplantae > Chlorophyta > Trebouxiophyceae > Trebouxiophyceae sp. KSI-1. The sequence continues at coordinate 9,956 of BHFV01000234.1, forward strand.
CTGGCGTGGCATGCAGCCCTAACTGCAATCCCTCTGGCTTTGCCTCGAGTCTGCCCTGCGCCTCATTGGCCAGGCACCAGATCTCCATCCCCTGAGCTCGTCCGGCAGCAGTGAGGGACCGCCGCATCGGCTGTAGTAGCAGTTCCGAATACTGCTGCATCGCTGCTGAGGGTGCTAGGCGCAGGGCAGGAGGCAGTTTGGCTGAGCCTGCACCAGCCTGTGATGCAGGTGTGGGACAGCGAGGCGGCGAAAGGCGGCAGCAGCCGGCCAGTGCTCGACACGAACCTGAAGGCCGGCTGCACAGGCGTCACTTTCTGGCAGCCGCAGCCGCCCGCCGGCTACGCTGCGCTCGGCGACTGCGTGACGGCCGGCGCCGCCTCGCAGCCCGCGTTCCAGGCATGCTCCTCAACGCTCGCGATGGTCCTGCTGCCGCACACCTGCCTGCCTGCTGTTGGCACGCAGCCCCTCAGGCGCTGCTGCACTGCGTCTGCTGCTTGGCTTGCAGCAAATCGTTGCATGCGCTGCCTGCTTCCCCGGTCAGGCGTGCGCCCGGCGGCCGACCACAGCCGGCTGCCAAGCACCGGCCAAAGGGCCAGCCTGCCTCAGCAGCAACCTGCCTGCAGGTGGTCGCAGTGGCCATCAACAGCGGCTGCATCGCCTTTCCGGAGCGCTGGGAGCGGCTGTCCGGCAGCGCCAACGGCCCGGTCGTTTGGAGGCCCGTGCCGCCGCGCGGCTACGTGGCGCTGGGGCATGTGGCGACGGCGGGGCGCGAGGAGCCGGCCCCCGAGCGGGCGGCGTGCCTGCACGCCAGCCTGGCGGTCGAGTGCGCGCTGGGCGAGTGCCTGGCGCTGCCGACTGCCAACGGAGGCGGCGGCGAGCAGGCTGTGCAGCTGTGGAGTCTGGACAACGCCGGGGCAACCTTCCTGGCTGCCCTTGGGCCGGGCGGCGTGCCACAGGGTGCGCCCAGCTGCCCTCCTGAGCTTTCCTGAGCTCCAGTGCCAGGCATGATATTCAGAAAGATAGCCATGCGACAGGCACGCGGCTTGACACATGGTGCAAGCGCTTGAGGGCGGGGCATGAGCTGTGCAGCTCAGCTCAGCTCAGCCACTTACTGAAGATGCTGCAGCAGGCAGGAGGGGTCAGACGAGGTGTGTGCAGTTTGACACAGCTCCGGCTGCATGACTTCAGCCAGGGGGCCCGGCCGCCTTGCAGGTCCGTACCTGACTCTGCGCTCGCCGCTCGGCGCGACGCCTGCCCTCCTGGACAGAGAGGGCTCGGCCGCGCGCCCGCCGGCCGGCAGCGGCGGCGGCGGTGGTGGGCCGCCCGAGCAGGCCGCGCGCTCCTACCGCCGCTTTGCCGCCAGCCGCCGGCAGCTGCTGCAGGCGTCGGGCAGCGCGCGGCTGCAGAGCCGCGCGGTCGATTTCAGCCGCGTGTGGAGCGACGCGGGGCTGCGGGGCGCCTCGCGCGAGGGCATCAGCCTGTGGCGGCCCAACCCGCCGCCAGGATACGTCGCCCTTGGCACGCTCTCCGTCCCCTGTTTCCTTCGTAACATCAGCCTTGCTGCCTGGCATTCTCGATCAATCTCTGGGTCTGGCAAGAGGCTGAGCTGCGGCGGCCCTTGCCTGCTCTGCCAGCCAATCCGCTGTGCCCATGCGCGCTTGTCCTGTCACTGAGGCAGCGTCCCCTGCAGGCGACTGCCTGGTGGCCGGATACGACCCGCCCCGCTGGGCGGCCACGCTGCAGCGCGCGCCCGAGAGCGACGCGGACACAAACCTGCCGCTGCTGCGGCCGCCGCGCGACTTCCGGGTGCTGTGGCGCGACGAGGGCGTGCGGCCGGACCGGGCGCTGCACATCTGGCAACCGCTCGCGCCGCCCGGGCGTGTCCCTCTTGCTATGCGTTGTGGCTGCGCTGTGCTGCAGCAGCTGTGGAGGGGGGATACCTGTGACTGGAAACGAAAGGCTCTTCCTGATCGCAGTCTGTCCTGTGGCAGGTATGTGGCAGTCGGCTGCATCGGCACTGTCGGGGAGGAGCTGCCGCCAAAGGGGCTCATCCGCTGCATCAGGCGTGCCTCCTCTCTTCCTTCCTGTTCCCGCCAAGCTGTTGAATCTTGCTGCGGCTGCGGCAAGCACTTGCGCACATGTTGCCGTCCTCACTGCCAATTGCATCTGCACAGCCGCGGCAGGCACCAGCTGGGGCAAACTGAGCCTGTCTGTCTACGGATGCGGGAATCGAGCTGGGGTGAAAGCCAGGCTGGCTGCGGCTGGCTGCAGGGCCGACGCTGTGCGGTCCAAGGAGACTGTCGGCAGGCCCATCGCCGCGCTGCCAGCCAACCCGCGCCGGCCGGGCTTCCGCGCGTGGGCGGGTGACGAGCGGCTGGGCGCCTTCACCGTGACGAGAGGGGAGGAGGCGCCGCTGCAGGCGGGGCTGCACGAGCTGCGGCTACTGGACCCGCCGGGCGAGGCGCCGGCAGCGACGGACGCCAAGGCAGGCAGCCGCCGTGCCCGGCACTTGAGCCACTGCTGTTCTGCAGCGCAAGTTGCCTTGCAGCGCGGGCAGGCTGAGCAGGAGCCCAAGCAAGTCAGATGCAACACCCCCCCCCCCAATGCACGCTCCACAAGGCTGTCGATTGCGCACTGAACCTTGCGCAAGCATGTCTGACCTGGCAAGCCTCGATGCGCTGTAGGCCGGGCTGGACGTGGTGCTGCGCACCGGCCAGACGAGCGTGCTGCTGCGCGACGCGCTGCGGCGGCCGCTCGCAGAGATCACGCTGGGCGCCGTGGAGGCCAGCCTGCGCCGGCCGGCACCCGCCGTCCTGCAGGCAAGCCCCCTGTCGGTGGCGGGCCCCGCCATGAGGGCAGCAGCGCGGGCAGCTGCCTGACGGGGCTCTCGGCGCTGCATGGCAGGCGTACTGCGGCGTCCACGTCTCTGCCTGGACCTTCAACCCCTTCATCTCCGCCTGGGAGCCGCTGCTCGAGTCGTGGGACCTCATCCTGTCCCTCGACGCAAATTCGGGCAACCAGGCAAAGCACCCCCCCCCTTCCCGGTTGAATGTGTAACATGGGAAGGCTCTACCTTTACCTGCTAGGATTTGGCGACTTCTATGACCGTTTAAGGCAGCCCCGACTGAGTTACGTTGCCCCGCTGGCGCCCGCAGCCGCTGCAGGGCGTGGAGCCAGGCACGCACATCAGCATCAAGTCCACCTCAGAGATCGTGCACGTGACGCTGGCCTTCGCCGCCGCCACCTCCTGCCTGGCCTCCCTGCTGCAGTGGCGCGACCTGGCCGGCGGCGGCGCGGCCTACCGTCGGCAGCTGGCCGCCGCGGACGCGGCTGCCGTCCACACGGCGGTCCGCAACCGCCTGGGCGCGGCCGCGCAGCTGCAGCTGGACTTTGGCGACGGCATGTGCGGCTCCTCCTTGCTCCCGGGCAGCGGCGTGCCGGGGGCTTAGGATCCTGCATCCTGCTCGCGGCCCGTTTGAACCATGGGAAGATGGCATCGATTATTCTTATTTCATTCGTTTTACACGCTGCTGGCATGCCAGCTTCCTTTGCCACTGCAACGTGAGGCTGGCAATCAAGAGAAACATTCAGGTCTTCCCAACTCTTGCAGCCAGCACCACGCACAGCTGGCAGCCGTTTCCATCGCTCGACATGCATGGCAGCCGGCACTGGACATGCGGCGAGCTAGCTGTTGGTGAGCTTGGGACCACCGTGCTGCGCGCAGCAAGGAGGCCGAGCTGCCCGCGGGCGAGACAACGCACGTGCTGCAGCCGCTCCCCCGCTGGCCCCTGCGCAGCATCAAGGCTGCCGGCACGGGCGCCTCGCCGGAGGCACGCCCGCCGCCGCTGCTGCTGCTGGAGCTACGGGCGGCCTCGGGCCTGCGCCCGCTGCTGGCGGCCGCGCCGCCCTCACTGCAGCCACGCGAGCTTGTCCTGGCCGTCGCGCTGAAGGCCGGGCAGGACTGGGGCCTGCGCTCACGCGCGGTGCGCATCAATGATGCCGCCGACGGAGCGGAGTGGCAGGAGCGGCTAGTGCTGCCGCTGCCCGCAGGCACGCATGTGTCCCCCCCCGCATTTGCCAGGCCCTCATCCGGCCGATTCTGGACAACACAGTGCTTTCATTCTTGCTGTGCTGCAGACAGATCAGTTCGCAGGGCACTGCTCGCTGCAAATGCGCGGGCTCGCAGTGGAGCTGCAGGCTAGAAGAACCGCTGACTGGTGCCTGCTGTTGCCCCAGACTCCTCAGACACGCTGGCCCTGGAGCTGCGGCTGTGGGACGCAGCCGCGGACGCCGGGACCGGGCTGCAGCTGGCGGCTGGCAGCCTGGACGCGGACGTGAGCGGCCTGCAGCCGGGCCAGGAGCAGCGCAGCACGCTGAAGCTGCAGTCAGCAGCCAAGGCAAGTCTGCTCCCACACGCAGGCCTGCATTCTGTCGGGCTGAGCTCGCTGCCATCAGGCAGGCAGGTGACGCTGCATGGGGCATGATGGCGGCTGTGCCGAGTGCAGGACGCCAGCTGCGAGCTGGCCCTGGCGCTGGCAGCCGAGCCGCGCCGCAGCCGAACGCGGCAGCGGCATGCGCCCCACGACGGCTGGAGCGCCGCCGCGAGCACGGCGGGGCAGCGCGCGATCCTGGTCAAGGGCGATGCCGGCGGCTGGGCGCTGGTGCCGCCTGCCGGCGTGCAGACGACGCAGGCGGCAGCCGGCCGCCAGCTCAGACGCCGCCTCGCGGTACGGCCTCCGCATGCTCGCCATGCTGCGCCTCGCACTGCTGCCCTGCAGGCTTCGAGGACAGCCTGCAGCGGCAGCTCGGGCTGACGCAAAAGTGCCTCTGTCAACTCCCCTGCATGCCTGTCTCGAGGGAGGGAGAGGACTGCTGGCGCAGAGCTGAAACACGTGCTGACCGCAGGGAAAGCAGCAGGAGGGGGGCGGCGGCACCGCGGCCGGCCTGGCAGCCGTGCGCCTGGGGCGCGGGCACGGCCTGGTGCTGGAGAGCAGCTTCCGGCACGGCACCAAGCGCGAGACGCTGCGCTCGCTGTGCCAGCTGGCGAACGACACGCTCCTCCCGCTGGAGGCCTGCCTGGCCGGCCCGGGCGACCGGCGGCAGCCGCTGGGCGCCGCGCAGCCGGGCGAGAGCCTGCCGCTGCCGCTCGGCTGGCGCAAGCAGGGCGAGGCCCCCCTGGCTGCCCCTACAGGCCGCTGCGCTTGCCTCTGTGAGGCAGTTTGGCAGCCGGCAACCAACCTTCAGCTGTGCAGGGAACCTGACAGGCAGTGGCTCTGCTCCTGCGGTGCAGGCACGCAGCTGCTCGTGCGGCCGGCGGTCGGCGAGCAGCCGCACGGCTGGAGCCGCAGCGTCACCGACGAGGCAGGCGGCGGCGTGCCGCTGGCCGCTCTGGAGGAGGGGCAGACGCGGCTGCTGGCTTGCGACCCGCCCGGCGGGCAGGGGGGCGCACAAGCGCCCGTTGCAGGCCGCGGGCTGGCGGCGCTGGCTGGCACCCGCGTCTGGCTGAGCACCAGCGTCGAGGGGGAGGCGCTGCCCGGCAGCGAGGCGGAGGGCGAGGAGCTGACCGACTGGCGGGTGGTCGTGTCGCCGCCGCTGCTGCTGCACAACCAGCTGCCGATGGCCGCGAGCGTCACCGTCTCTGTGCTGGCGCGCCCTCTCTAGCCCCTCGGAGGGACGCAACGCGTGCAGGGAAATGCTTCCTGCTGCCTGCCTGGAACAGCGCGCCTGCAGTCGCACAGCATCTGCCGGGTGCGGCCAGAGTGGGGGGGGATCGAGGCAAGGCAGGGCTGCTCGAGGAGTTGCCTGACGGCTGCGTGGTGCCGCGCCCTGCAGCGATCGGGCGGCCAGGCGACAGTGTGCCAGGAGGCCGAGTGCGGCTCTGGCGACGAGCTGCATGTCTACGCCGCCGACCCGCGGGAGCCGGTGGCGGCCTCGCTCGTTCCCGTGGGCTTCCGCGCGGCCTCGGCAGAGCCACTGCTGCTCAGCCCGGGCGCGCCGCAGCGCCGGGTCCGCCTCCTCCCACAGCAGCCGAGAGGGGAAGCCAAGCCGGCCGTGTCTGCTGTGCCTTCACACACCTAGCAGGCCAGTGAGGCTCTTGTGTGCCAAAACGCTTGGAGGCAAGGAGGAGCGCGTGCCAGGCAGCTGCTCAGGCTGCACGGCCGTGTGCAGGGCGGCCTCGGCAACGGGCGGCCGCGCCTCGCCGACAGCTGGCGGGTGGCGGCACAGGGCGCGGGCGGTGCGGCCTGCGATGTGCTGGTCAGCCGCGAGGTTGCCTGTGACTCCTGGCTCCTGGAAAAGGCACGGCCCCCCCTTTCCAGTGCAGCCCCTGCCGCCTTGCCTGCCTTGCCTCCTGCATCCTTGAGCCATCATTGTGCTGAGTCCCTTGGATTTGGACAGCACCGCACTTCATTGGAGCAGCCCTGGAGCTTGGGAGGCTGCTGCAGCCGTGCACGGTGCTGCCCAGAGCCAGGATTGTGACAGCAGTCCCTGCCGCCGCCCGCCGCAGGGCAAGGAGACGGACGTGGGCGTGCTCGCGGCCGCGGGCGCGGCGCTGCTGACGCGCTTTTACACGGCCCTATGGCTTGTCAATGCCAGTTCGCTGCCGCTGGAGGCTGCCGCCCTGCCGACGGCGCCGCCCAAGAAGGCGGCGCCCGAGGCGCTCGCAGACGCGGTGGACGGCATGCGGCTGCGGGTGCTGCAGGCGGACGGTCCGGCCCCAGAGTGCGGCCCCTCCTGTGCTGCTGCTTTCAACGCGTTGCCGGGGCTGCAAGGCTGGGACTGGGACACCACGGCGCCTCTGCTGATGCCTGGTCGCGGCACAAGCAGGAGAGCCGGGCAGTCGGTGCGCGCCGACGCGGGCAGCCTGGTGCTGCTCTCCTTCCCGCAGCCGCAGGCGCCAGCGTTCGGCGGCGGCGACCGGCAGCACTTCGGCCTCAAGCTGAAGGCGCGCCTCCGCCTCCACCAAGTCACGATCCCTGAAGCAGCCCACGCCTGGCCGGCAGCATCCAAGCCGAGGCCATGCACGTCACGCCCAAGCTCCCGCCCCTCCCTCTCTAGCTTACCGCAGTGCTGTCGCTGATGCAGGTGGCCGGCTCCGGCTGGACGCCGCCGCTGCCACTGGACTCCGCGGCGGCCGGCGGCGCGGGCGACGCAAGCAGCAAGCCGGTGCTGCTGCGCGCGCGCGACGCCAGCAAGGGGCTGACGCACGAGCTGGTGGCGCGCCTGGAGCTGGCCGGCGAAGGTTTTGAGCGCACGCTGGTCCGCTTCCCACCGTGCGTGCTCTTGGTGGCGTGACAGATGCAGGTGGTGACACGGTATCGGTTGGCTGGTGATCGCAAGCGCCCCGCACTGGCAACTTGACCCTGAGGGTGGCTTGCCGCTGCCCCGCTGCAGGTGATGCGTGTGGAGCAGTACTGCCTGGTCAGCAACCGCACGGGCCTGGCGCTGCAGCTGACGCAGTGGCGCTCGCCCCAGCCGGCCGCCGGCGGCTCGCAGCCAGCCTCCGGCCTGCGGACGGCGCTGCACGGCACAGCCGATTGGAGCACGCCCATGGACCTGCCTGCAGGTGTGTGCCCTCGCCTCTCTGCCTTGACAGATTTTCTGGTCAAGCAGGAGCGCAACTGATGGGCACGCGTTTGCAGGCGCCATGGGCCTGCCGCTGGCCTGGCACGAGGCCGACAGGCAGCCAGCCGTCTGCTTGCGGCTGAAGCGCGACGGAACGGAGGCCGCCGACCCCAAGTGCGCCGGCCACCTGCCCAGGCCCTGCCTCCCGCTGCTGCGCACCAGCTCGCTAGCGGACAGCAGGCTGAGTGAAGGGCCCTACACTCGTGTGCAGGTGGAGCGAGCCGCTGGGCGTGGCGCTGTCTGGCTCAACGCGCAAGTTCGTGCCGCTGCCGGTGCGGGCCACCAGGGCCGACCGCGGCGGCGAGGACTGGCTGCGTCTGGCGACCACGCTCCCGCGGGATGCGGCTGCGCAGGGCAGCGGCGTCCGCGCCTCCCAGCAAATCCGCCACCCCGCAGCGTGCGGTCCCCACGCCTGCCAGCTTCGGTCCGCCGCTGCTTGCTCCGTCCAGCTGGCCCGCGCTGAGCGGGGCAGCCGTGCGGCTGCAGGCACGGCCAGGAGGCGGGCACGGCGGTCGTGCTGCGATTCAGCCTGGAGCCGCGCAGCCCCGGGTGCCTGCACCTGGTCCTGGAGGCCGCCGCCTCCGACCCGCCGCTGCTGCTGGAGAACCGCAGCGGCTCGGACGTGCGCTTCCGCGCGGCCGGCAGCGAAGCCTCCAAGGCGTTCTGCCAGCTGCCGGCGCGCTCTGCAGCCGGATTCGCGTGGCCGCCGCTGGGCGACGCTGCCAGCCGCAAGGTGAGCCCCCTCTACCCTGCCTGCTGGGAGGGGGTGCAAGAGTCGTCGCCCGGGCCAGAAAGGGCTGCTGCAGCTACTGACTGGAATTGCGTAATTGGGCCAGCTTGAGCAGCTTCTTACAAAGGCACGACTCCTGAGCAGCGCCGCTTCCCTGGCCTTGCAGCTCGAGCTGGCGGCAACGGATGGCGGCGGCGGCACTGCGCTGCTGGCGCCCGATGCCACCGCAGCGCTCGACGACGGGGGCCGCGTGGCGCGGCAGGCGCGGCCGGCCGCGGGCGGGGCGCAGCAGCGCCTCGCGCTGGAGGGCGGCCGGGAGCTGCAGCTGCTGCTGCGCGACGTGGAGCAGGAGGTGACGGCGGTCGCAGGGCTGCGCTCGCTGGGCGAGAGCGCGGGCGTCGGCCGCGGCGGCTGCGAGCGCGCGCTGCGCATCGTGCCAGGTGCCTGCCCTCCTCAAGGCGCCCTTCCTTGATGCTGTGCAAGCGCCTCAGGCTGCTGCTTGCCTTCGATGAAAGCAGCTGAGGCACGGCATTGACCTCATGCTCGGACCGATCTCGGCTCGGCCTGCCTGTGCTCCGGCTGTAACTGACACCACACACGTCTGCAGCGTGCGCGCCGTGTGCAACTGCGCGGGACGCGGCCGCCGCCGGCGCCGGCGGCGGCCTGCACCTGGCGCTGGAGCTGGCGGCCCTGGAGGTGTCGCTCGTGGACCACACGCCCGAGGAGCTGCTGCTGCTGACGGCGGCCGGCCTGGAGCTCGGCTGGGCGGCGGGCGTCGGCCCGGACGGCGCCTTCACCAGCCTGCGCGCCTCGGTCTCGGCGCTGCAGGTCGACGACCAGCTGGCGGCCTCGCGCTTCCCGGTCATGCTCTCCCAGGCGGCCGCGCCAGAGGACGCTGCCGGAGCCGCGCAGCCGCTGCTGCAGGCTTGCCTGGTCTGCCGCCCGGGCGGCGCCCGCCACCAGGTGGGGCGCCACCCCCTCCCTGGAGCACAGCGCTGGTGCTGCGCCAGTGGCAGAGCGATCTGTACGCGCATGGGCAGGGCCAGCCTGCCGCTTGGTGGCTTGCTTCGCCCTGCAGAGCAGGAACGTCTGGCAGATGGCTCTGGCGCACCTTGACTTTGCCGAGTGCCGCGTCAGCCAAGCTGGCGAGCACTGTGGACGCTGACATGAGGCCCCTGCGCCCGCCAGGTCTACTACCCCTACTTGGCCGTGCGCGTCTCGCGGCCGCTGCAGCTGGCGGTGACCGAGACGCTCGTCTGGCGGCTGGCCGACGCGGCGCAGCGACTGAGCGCCGCCGCGGCCGGCAGCGGCGGCGGCGGCGGCGGAGGCGGCGCCCCCGCCGCCGAGGCGACCTCGGACGCACCAATGCACATCTCGCTCGCCAGCCTGTCGGACGTCGCCGCCCTCGTCTCCTTCCGGGGCGACACGCTGTCGCGTCCGCGCTGGGCGGCCGCCATGGCGACGCTCTCCTGGGGCCTTGACATGGCCAACTTTGAGGCGGTGCCCGTGCGGCTGCAAGGCTTTGAGATGCACGAGGTCACGATGCTGCGCTCCGTCTTTTTCGGCCATGTGGCGCGCCTCATCCAGGTGCCGAGCCAGCCCCTCAGCCTGCCCTGTGTTGTGCTGCCGGCGGCGGCAGCGGCGGGGAGCAGACGCGGCGTGTGTGCCCCCACGCCCGCAGGCGCAGGTGCTGGGCGTCGCGCTCAGCTTCCTGCGCAACTTTGGCGTCTTCTCCGGCACCTCGGGCGTGCTCGGCGCGCTGTCCGCCGGCGTCGGCTCGCTGGCGGCGGACGCGGAGCAGGAGCGTCAGCGGCAGCAGGACCGGCGGGACCGGGAGATCGACGGCTTCAGACAGGGCGTCGCCGAGGGCGGGCAGTCGCTCGCGTCGGGCTTCCGCCGCGGCGTGACCGGGCTGCTCAACAAGCCGCTGCAGGGCGCGCGCGCGGGCGGCGTCGGCGGTCAGCTCCTTCCCCTCCGCGCACTGTCCAGCCAGGCCCTGGGCTGCCTTCCCGCTGAGCAGGCTGACTGGAAGCTGTCAGCCTGCATACATTGCAAGCACAACTCCCATATGGCGCCTTCTGACAGGCGCCCTGACCAGCGCAGGCTTCATCAGCGGCGTCGGGCGTGGCCTGGTGGGCGCGGTGGCCGACCCGGTCTCAGGCAGCCTCGAGGCGCTCTCCAGCACCTTTGAGGGCATCGACGCGGCCAGCAGCAGCCTGCTCGGCCGCGCGCGCCCGCAGGCGAGCCAGCGCAGCCGCCTGCCGCGCGCTATCGGCGGCGACCGCAAGCTGCTGCCCTTCAAGCGGCCGCCCGACTTCAGCGAGCGCCAGGCGCGCCTCCCCCTGCTGTCCTCAGCGGCGGGCAGAGAGGCATGCTTGCATGCCACCTCGGTTGCACGTGTGGCAGCTCTGCTGCTCCGCCCCACGCCTGCTCCGGCTGCCGCATGACCGCCGGGCCTGGGCCCTGCAGGCGCGCATCGAGGAGCTGGGCCAGGCGCTGCTGCGCAACGCGCGCGACCGCAGCGACGGCACGCTTGGCATCGTCAGCGTGCGGCGCCGGCGCAGCAGCCGCACGCAGGACTGCTACGAGGAGCACTTTGTGCTGCAAGACGGCCGCGTCTGCCTGCTAACCGACCGCGCGCTGCTCTGCCTGCTGGCGCCCGGCTTTGCCGAGCTGCAGCGCGCCGCCGAGCGGGGGCAGTCCAGCGGCGCCGCGCCCGACCTGCCGCCCGCGGAGCTGCGCTGGGCGGTGCTCTGGCAGGTGCCCACTTCCCGCCGCTGCCCGGCCACAAGCGAGGCCGCTTGTGCGTTCTGCAGTGCTGTGCCTGCATCGCGAGCCGAGGCGCCTGACGCATGTCTGCCCTGTCACTCGAGCAGGACCTGCTGGCGCTGGAGCTGGCGCGGGGCAGCCGCGAGCTGTCGCACCCCGACCGCCTGCACGTGCACCGCCGCAGCGGCGGCGAGGCGCCGCTTGCGCACGAGCTGCGCTGCCTGCCGCACACACGCCAGGTCACCAGCTCTTCCTGCCTGCCAGACGCCAAGCGCGCGTGGGTTTTCAGGCTGCCTGTGCCATGGAGAGGCAGAGCAGCGGCCTGGCTGCCTCGCTTCACCCCTGCTGCGCGACTGCTACCGCACTGCTCCTGACACTGCGGCTGGGCGGGCTGGCGCAGGCTGAGACGATCAAGGCGCTGGCCGAGCGCGTGTGCGACAAGTTCTGCACGAGCCCGCGCGGGGCGGCCCTGGCCTGGCAGGCGCGGCGCGCGGCGCTGGAGCAGGCGGGCCTGCCGGCGGAGCTGCCGGCCACGCTGCCCTGCCTGGAGTTCAAGCGGCTGTGGACCGGCAGGCGGGACGGCGACACCCTCAGCGCTTGGCGCCCGGTCGGGCCGCCCGGCTACCGCCCCTTCGGCGACGTGCTCACGCTCGGCACCGAGCCGCCGGCCAACCCTGTGCCGGTGAGCCTGTCGCAGCGCCACAGTGCCCGCCGGACAGACTGGCGCAGTGTTTCCAGCCCCCAGTCCAAAGCATCGGGTGCAGAGTGTTGGCTGCACGCCTGCAGATGGCGCGGTTCGAGGAGGGCGGCGAGCCCGGCGACGTCGCGCCGCCGGCGGAGTTCCACCTCGTTTGGCGCGGTACCGGCGCGGACGCGGTCGCCTTCTGGGAGCCAGTGCCGCCGCCCGGCTACCGAGCTCTCGGGGCCGTCGCGGCGCCCGGCCCGGCGCCAGCCTCGCCCGAAGCAGTGCTCTGCGTGCGCGAGGGCGCCTGCCAGCCGGCGGCCGTCTTTGACGCGCCCGCCTGGCGCTGGGAGCCGGCGGCAGCGGTGCGACGCCTCCCCCCGCACGTCCTGCTGCTGGTGGCGGCCGCGCCCTGCCTGCTGCCGCTGTGCCCACTGCTGGCTCAGGTGACGCCGCAGCCCCCCGGCTCGGCTCCCGCCAGCTGCGCCAGCCGGCCGGCATGCCTGAACGGCGGTGCCCGTCTGGCTGCAGGGAGGGCTGGCGCTGCAGCGCACCAAGCCGTACTACCCGCAGACGTGGCGCTGCAGCCTGTGGCAGGTCGACAGCGAGTTTGGCACCTTCCTGGCGCTGAGAACGCTGCACAAGCCGCCCTTTGGCTCCGCGCTCACATTCGCCCCTTGATAAGCTGCTGAGAAAATGAGTACGGCAAATGGCGCCCACCTGGTGCACTAGATTCTTGATGCGGTTGCTTGTCTGCTGAGTCAAATTTAATATGTCTGCTGTGAGGCCCGAATTAGCTTACACAAATCGATCTGCAGCAGCTGGTCTTGCACAGCCACGTAGGTTTCGCACAGCACAGAGGTTCCTGCCGAGCAGCTGCACAACTGCGGCTGTAAAATGCGTCACAAAGTACATGTGGTGCTGCTCCTGTGCAGCACCACTAGCGCATGCTGTCATACTCTCATCGCTCGAACTCGCCAGGCACAGGAAGGAGCACACAGCCGCCGAAACAAAGCAGGAAAACCTCCAAGCTGCCTCTCTTCAGCCCCAGAACAAGCTAATTCACGCCCGGCTTGTTGGTGGGCGCCTGCTCGCCCGGCAGCCGTGCGCGGTCGCGGGCAACGAGGTCGCTGACGATGGTGAGCGTGCGGCAGGCTGTCATCGTCTTGCAGTGCTCTTGCTCGTCATCACGGATGTTGACAAACACGTCGTACAGATTCCTGCCGCCAGAGGGGGCATTTCAGCCTGGCCTGAAAGGCGTGGCTCCCACCAGGGCCCTGAGGGCTGACAGGCTTGGGAGGAGATGTGGGAGACCTGCACTCTGGCCGGCGCAGCTCGCCGCCCTTTGTCTGCAGCTGGTCGAAAAAGTACAGGTCGCCCGCCTTGTAGTAGCGCAGCGCGACCAGCGGCGGGGGCAGCTTTTTGAGCACGTCCTCATTGGCCTCCACGAACTCGGCGTACGTGTCGACAGCGTGGCCCTGCGGTTGGTCGACACGCATGCTGCTGACGGTTCAATTGTACAGCAGAGCCAGATGGGCAGATGGCCAGGGATGTCTGAGTAACAAATTGTGAAGGAGCCAGGTGTGGAGAGGTGGGAAGGGAAATGTGATGGCAGCTGGCAAGAAAGAGGGGAACGGATGTCACCTCGACGAGCTCGCTGAACATATAGGCCAGGCTGGGCACAAAAGCGTAAAAAGCGATGAGCACCCAGTAATAGAAGACGGCCGCATGCTGCGCCATGAAGCGGTCGATCCACAGCTGGTCGCCGCCCAGCGACTCCATGATCTGCAGGTGGTGCAGCTCGTTCCACTCCTCCGCGAAATGCACCTGCGGGGGCAGCGGCACAGGCTCAGGGCTCCGAGCTTGCTGTCGACGTGCGGCACGGCAGTGATTGCAATTTGTTCCTCCCCCCTTTTCTGGCTTGAAGAGGGCAAGCAGGGAAGCGCACCCGGCGCAGCTCCGCGCCAGCGCGCCACCAGCCGAGGCTCTCGTACAGGTGCAGCATGGAGATGTAGGCAAAGTAGGGCATGCGCGCGACGGTCTCCAGGAACCAGAAGCGCTGCACGGGGCGGCCGTCGTAGATGACGTCCAGCACCCAGCACAGTGCCAGGTAGGGGCCCCGGATGAACCAGGGCGCGTGCACGTGGTCGGGTGCGGCAGCGCGCCGCTCCTCGCGCGCCCAGACGGCCGCGTTGTCCAGCTGGAGCTGGGCCAGCGCGGCGCGCACCTGGGGCGGCCACTCTCAGGCGCAAGTTGGCTGTGGCTGGTGCGCGCTGGGGAGGGGCAGGCGTGCCGCCGCACCTCTGCACAGTCCTGTGTCAGCTCAGGCGCACCCGGCTCCGGCTCGCTCGGCTCTGGCAGCTCCGGCAGCACGTTCTTGGCCTCCAGGGCCTCGTCAATGGAGGAGAGGCCGTCCACCACCTTGGCGCCCGTCCAGGCCACCGCCTGCACGAGGCTTGGCCGTTACTTACCTCCTTGGGAAGGCCAAGTAGGCTTTCCGTGTGCTTTATTCTGGCAACGCGCGCATCACCAGATGCTGTTGCTGAGCAATTTTGTCTGCTCTCAAAACGGCCAGTCCTGAAGGCTGTTGATGAGAGGCGCTCGCTGCGTGCCAACGCCACGTCCTGTGTGTTCCCTGGAGGCAAGGGGCGCGCCTTGGCGACGGGCGACTTGGGCGGGTTTGCCTCCGTGATCTGGCGGTACTCGTTGAAGCGGAAGGACTTGCGCAGCTGCTGGAACTCCTTCTTGAAGTTGGCCCAGCCCTGTGCAGCCCAAGGCGTGAGCGGAACGCGCTTGAAGCCTGCTGCCCGGAGAGCTGGGAAGGGAGCGTGCCAGCTGGAAGACGTTCTTGGGGATTTCGCCGTCCTCGCCCTGGTACATTCGGCCAAAGCCGGAGCGGAAGCCATAGTCGCAGCACATCACCTGCGGCCGGCAGCGAGTGGGCGGATACGTGCCTCGGCGGCTCGCAGCTGCAGCCTCCTGGCCTTGAAGCATGGCGTCTGAGGCACACCTCCATCACCTCGCCCTCGGGACTGACAAACACGTCGCACGTCCCGTCCCGCTCCTCTTTGTCTGCGATGGCGCCGCTGCCGCCGCTGCTGCCATTTCCATTCCTGCGGCCGCCAACCAGCCGTTCGGACACGCCATTGAATTGCATCTTCTTGTCAACCGTGCATAGCGGTTGTCTGGGAGGGAAGAAAAGCTACCTGCTCGCGGCGTCGTTCCGGAGGCCCGGTTGCGCCACCGCGAACGGTACCAGCGGCTTTCTCGACAGTGGCCTACGCCGGAGCCTGCAGACACTCTCCTGAGTCACAACCAGAGCGCAGCCTTGCCCAAACAGTGCGTACAGCGGTCGCCGGCCGAGTCGGAAATTTGGCTGCCCTAGTCCCGCACGACACCCACCGATAGGGAAGCAGGCCGGGCTTTGCGCTGAAGCTGCACTCTTGTCTCATTCCGAAGCAGGGTTAATGGCGCACTGCTGCGGCGCGAGCGCGTGGATTGATGCGGAAGAGCCGCGGCATGCCCTCAGCCTGTCGGCCGGCGTGCCGATGCCTGTCGGGCGCATCGCGGTCGCTCTGCCGGGATCTAAAGTGGCGAGCGTGCCTTAAATTTGGTCCATAAAAGACCGGTCTCGCCTACCCTACAGTCGCGCGCGCAAAGCCACTCCTTAGTTTTTTTTTCTCCAGAGCGAAGATGGCGTCGATGCTGCGCCAGCAGCTGCCGGGTGGCGCTGCTGCGGGCCGGTTCGCGAGCGGGCTTTTCCCTTCCATACACGCGCTCGCGAAAGCGCCCCGATCCAGCGCTGCCGGGCGCGGGTCGCGCGCTGCGCTGCGAGTACAGGCCAACGAGCTGAACAAGTGGTACGAGCAAAGCCTTCGTTCAGGCAGTCGTCAGTCGTCCCCCGAAAAAGAAAAGCGGCATCTGAAAAAATTGTGATCCTACACGCCTGCGAACAGGGGCGACCGCGATGCACGTGAGGCGGACACCGACCCAGGCCTGGACGACGATGGCTTCGAAAGGTGGCTTCCCCGCTGCGTCAGCACTTGCTTCCCGCCACACGATTGGGCGCGAAGACCTCACCTCTAACAACTTACACGACTGGGCGCGAAGACCTCGCCGCTGACGACTATGAGGAGAGGCGTGCGCTGTGCAGGGACACGATGCACGCCGTGATGCGGATCCTGACTGCCCGCTCCGTGCAACGCCTGATCATGCAGCTTCAGGAAACGGACGTCCGCTTGAGCTCTTGGCTACATGCCTTCTGCTCAGAGAACGACCCTCGCGGAGGAGATGCGGTACCCTGCTTTCCGCTCTTTACATTGCACCCGAGCCATCAGGGTTGCGCCGCTGATCGCCTGCGGCTGCCCCTGCGCTGCAGTTCCTGCAGGCACTGCTCCGCGCCCAGCCTGTCACGATTGAGGACAAGTACACACGCAGCTCGCGCGAGATTAGCCCCAGCGACTTGGCGGACCGCCTGATCATCGTGCGCCACAGCCTGGCCAAGAGCGTGGCGGACTTGCCTGCCTATGTGGCGGCAGCCAACCTCGATGTCTACCGCAAGCACCTGGAGAGCGGAATCGCCGTCGAGAAGCCCAAGTACCGCCGCAGCGGGAGGCCGCGCTGAGGCAGGCCGTGCTGTGGCCACACGCCCCATGGTCACGAGGGGCAGGGTGATTGCTGCCTTGCCTGTACCATAGTTCCCTTTTACGTCCCATGATCCTTCATCCCATTGAGGGCAAGACGGCTTACCAGCAGCAGCGTGTACGCGCGAGAGCGGCTGTACTATGGCCCTGTACCTGTATGCTGCCCCGCGCGGCCGCTTATGTGCCACAGCTATCTGCCAGACTGCGCGCTGACGCTGAGGCGATGAGAGGAGACCTGTTTCAGTCGTTGGCGACCCTGTACAAAGCTGAGTGAGCTCTTTTTGCCTTATTACCCACGACGCCCACGTGCCCAGGCGTGGAGCTAGCTGCCTCGACACATGAGGCGCATGATGCCCTTGGTTGCAGCCTAGCGGAAGAGTGGCAACATGTAACCTGATTTGGGACGCTCGGCGGGAGCTTCCAGCCGCACATAGCCCCCAGCAGGATCTGACATTCGGCGGCAACACAGCTGCACTGGCCTGTTTGCTTGAAGAGGCAAGGCTCCTGTGGGGGCAGGTCAGCGCCCAAGGCAGCGTCAACGTCTAATGACGTTGATGGCAGCAGAGGGTGGCCGATTGAGAGGGCCGTTGGGCCCACGAGCTGTGGAATGAATGAATGAATGAATGAATGAATGAATGAATGAATGAATGGATATAACAATCAGTCTTCCAGACATGCCAGGCTGATCAGGCAGAGGGGAGAGCAATTAGACTGAAGGGCGAGCGGGTGGCTTGCGGAGAG
>BHFV01000235.1:0-32769 GCA_003568905.1 Trebouxiophyceae sp. KSI-1
CTTGGCTGCTGCTGCTGCTGCTTTTCCCCACTGGCCTGGGCTGGGCCAGCGCCTGAGGTCGGAGGCCAGGGCAAGCTAGTGATCTGGCTTGCCTTGTTGACTTGCCCGCCGGCGTTCGTTCATTCACTCCTGCCGAGGAGGGAGCGTAATGGCGCCGCTGCAGGCGCTGGCCGGCCTGTGGCGGCTTGTGGAGCGAATGGAGGCCGAGCCGGGCGGCCCGCTGCCGGCCTCCCTGGGGCTCGGGCACGCGCCGCCGCCGGCGCTGCAGCCGCACGTGCCCCTGGGGCCGCCACAGCCGGCGTCTGACGACTCGGAGTCAGATGGCTCAGAGTCGGACGGCTCAGAGTCGGACGGCTCAGAGTCAGATTCGGAGGCCGGTTCAGAGCCGGCGTCTGCAGCAGACGAGGCTGACCAGGAGTGAGCGCGGCCGGCGCTTGGCAGCGTGCAGGGACAGCTGTTGGCTGGCGACTGCCGCACCCCAAGCGTGGGCTGTCTGTTGCAAGCGGCGCTCGGCGTGGACGCCTCACGCTCGCCCCGCCTGCTTGTATTGAACAAGGGCGCTCGGAGCAGCAGAGTGTGCGCGCAGAGGCGAGCGCGAGTGTGCCCCTCAGGGGAGCTACTGTACTGTTGTTTCAGGCAGGCTGAAGCTGCCTGCCGGGTTTCAAGGGGGTTGCTTTCCGCGCAGCAGCCAGGAAACAGTGCTCGCTTTCGCTCCCTGTTGTACAATCAAGTGGCTGTTTGCCAGACACACTCGCTGAGACCTGCTGCCCTGTCTGAGAGATGTGCAGCCAAATCTAGGCACTGAAAGGCAAGCAGTCAGCCGCCCTGTCTAAGACTCCCAGCCTAGCCTAGGTATCAAGGGGACAGAGCAGGCAACAGAGCAGGCAGCCATCAAGCTCAGCCCGCCAAACAATTGCAAGCATCAGTGCTGCCGGGCGGCACCTTTCCTGGAAAACAGCGCCAGCAGCCAGGGGGCGGCCGTGCCGCTGCCTCGGGGGCTCAGCTTTTCGGGTCGCAGCGGCGGCAGCTCGCCGCCGCCAAAGTAGCTGCCGCGCGGCTCTGCCCAGGGCCAGCAGGAGAGCAGCGCCGCCGCAAGGGACCTGCATGGCATGTTGGACAGCTCAACAGGCAGCACGGCAGAATGCTTCCCAGAGAAAGGGCTCGGATCTTGCAAGAATCTTGCAATTAAAAGCCCCAAAGCCCATGTTTCTTGGATGCACACCTGCTGCTGTTTGGGTGGCTTGCTGGGCTCCAGCAGAAGCATCCCGAGGCTGCATCCCTAGCTGCCGTGCTTTCCAGGGACTGATGCGTGTGGGGCAGCCCTTGCCTGAGCGGGGCGAGCGCGAGCAGCAGCAGGTTTGCCAGGCTGCGGTCCAGCGAGGTGTCCAGAACGAAGGCGTACAGGAAGGCATCATACACCTGCTTGTCCGGATCCAGCTGCCGCCCGCTCCTGCGGCCACATCTGGCTCAGCCGGCCGCGCCTTCATGCTACTGTGGCAGCCGTTGTGCCGGTGGCTGGCCTACCTCTGGGCCACTGGGCCAGCTGAGTCTGGAATGCAGGAGCTTGGGAGGCACAAAACCAGTGTAAACTGCCAGGCAGGGCTGCAGCGGTGCAGCTGCCAGGAAGCTGCGGGACCAATGGAGGGCGCGGGGAACGCACCAGATGCTGTAAAAGCGTTCCCGGCAGGCGACCTCTGTGAAGGCGTTGCGGCGGTACAGTCCGATGGCGGCAGCATTGTAGTCAATGACGTGCAGATACACGGCTCTGCAGCGCGCCCGGCGCGACTGCTGCAGCACCCACTGTATGAGCGCGGAGGCGATGCCTTTTTGCCTGCATGCCGCACGGCCAGCACTTTGCGTCTGGGAGCACCAGCTGGGTGACAGGCGCGGCTGTCTCGTCGGAGGCACGCAACTGCGGCCTGACAGCTATCAAGAGCCAAGCGGGTTGTAGGAAGGATCATTGACCTGGCGCTGTCAGTGACGCCGAGCGTCAGGATATACATCACTCGCTCGTTGTCGAGCAGCTTGTGGCCCAGTCCTAGCAGCGCCCGGTCCACAGGATCGCACTCGTGCAGCTGGAATGCGCGCGCCGTGATGAAGCCTGCCAGCTGCTCGCCGCCTTCAGGTTGCCTGCGGCACCGGCCTCAGCTCAGCTGCGGCGGGGGGTTGTTGCGACCAGCTGGCTGGGTGGAAGTGACAGGACGTGCCGGCTGACAGCGGCCAGGCTCTCCAGGCCGTCCTGGTGGTGTACGACGCGCATGAAGAACGCGTCCTCGTAGTCGACGGGGAACATCTCGCGGTGCGCGGCGCGCAGGGCGTCAATGTCGTCCGGTTGCATTGGCCTGCGCCCGCGTCCAGCTGCTCGATGGTATGGCTTCGGGAAGGCCCTTTAGCGTCTTGAGTGGCCTCCTGCTCGCACAGCGCGCCCCAAAGGTGGCGAGCGAGCACCTGAACGAGACCTGGGCGTCCCCAACTAAGCTGCGCTCGCAGGGCAGCTCCACGGGTGAGCGCGGGTGCGCGGTGCTGTCGGGCCGCGGCGGCTCTACTTTCACGCCTATCATCTCCTGCAGGCAGCACGCCAGGGCATAGCTCGGCGAGCACTGGACGCAAAGTCAACAACAACAAGGTTGCGGTTTCGACTTGTGGCGCTGGCATAGCATCGCGCTTATGCGGGCGCAGGGTATTGGTAAGTCGATCACGCAGTTGGGTGCTTGGTGGCCAAAGCACCTCTTTAGTGCCGGCTTCCACCTGAGGCATGGCCGGCTCCCGATCGAAAAAAGTGGAACAGCAGCGCGCAAGGCTGCTCTCCCTGACCGCTGCCGAGAGGTTTGATGGTAGAACGGGGAGATGGGAGAAAAGCGAAAAGAGGGGGAGAGGGCCCTGCCCCTCGCCAACTGGGAGATGCAGCCCCTCACGCGCTCGTGTCCTCAACACGCATCAGCGAGACCCCGCCCACAAGGCTCCATTGTTTTTGGAGGGTCAGAAGCATTTACAGCCCAAAGCAGGAAGCCTGGCATCGCCCGACCACCTGATGGCGAGCTCCACGAAGCATGCGCAGCCGTTTCCGGGCGCTGGCGAGGTCGTGGGCGTTGAGGTTTGGCGCGTAGAGCATCTGAAGCCAGTTGAAGTCCCACGGGAGCACCATGGACAGTTTTTCGTCGGTACGCGGGCCGCTGCGCCTTGGCCGCCGACCCGCGTCCTGCGCTTCTCACACCGCTTCGAGCTGCCGTTCTGCAACCCGATGATACTTGATGTATACCGCACTTTGTTTTATTACCGCTGCCGGCCGCTTCAAATCACGCTGTGCGCTGAATCCCCTGCATGCCACTTGAACAGCGGCAATGCAGGTATTGAACCTGCAACTCTGAACGCCCGCAGGCGACTCCTACGTCGTTCTGCACACAAAGGCGGCCAGCAGCGGCGCCAAGTCGTATGATGCCCACTTCTGGCTCGGCGCGGAGACCTCCCAGGTGAGCACTTGCTTGCTGTTGTTGCCTCCTGACTCGTCCACAGGGCTCCCCGACCTGTCTCCCTCCTCAACACTGAGACGAGCTGTGGCATGCCATCAGGACGAGGCCGGCGCGGCGGCCATCTTCACGACCGAGCTGGACGACCAGCTGGGTGGCAAGGCGGTGCAGTTCCGCCAGGTGCAGGGCGCAGAGTCGCCCGAGTTCCTGCAGGCGCGCCCTCCCTCCCCCTGCCAGAGCCGCAGCTGTTGTCTTTGCGATCGTGCAGATGCAGGGACACACACCGGCAGATCTGCATGCTTCTGCCCGCTGCACGGCTGCTCCAGCAGGCCCAGCTCTGGCCGCCACAGGCTGGCCAGGCAGAGGCCAAGTGTGCCAGCAACTCGGATGCTCCCGGTCTGTAAGGCTGGTGCCTGGAAGTGGCGGGAGCCAAGGCACTGACCCGGCGCAGCACGCACTGGCGGGCAGAGATCCGCTGGCGCCCGGTCCTGCAGGCCTTTGGGGGACACGTGCAGTACAGGGCGGGAGGCGTCAAGAGCGGCTTTCGGCACGTGGCACCAACCGAGCAGGCGGCGCCCGTCCTGTTGCGAGTCAAGGCGCGCTCCCCACGGCCCCCTGCAAGCCTCTGGCAGCCTGATCCTCACTGCCCCAGCCGGCTAGCCTCCTCCCACAGCTCCATGTCATGCAAGCGTGACAGCATGCTGCGAGCGCCCGCCGCGTTGACCCCGGGCGGGCGCACTGGCAGTGCTGCAGCCGCCTGCTCTGCGCACGAACCCTGCTTGCAGACTTGTCGGCAGGGACATGGATTCATTGGCTTGGTCTCAGCCGCTCTGTCACTCACTCAGTCCGCACAATGCGAGTCTGGAGCTCTCATCCCGGCTGCTGACGCCCGCATGTGTGATGATGGTGGATGAAGATGGAAGCAGCTCACTTACTGAGGTGAAAGTGGCCAGAGCAAATGAGGCACCCCGCTGTCGACCGGGCTGCAGGGCGCGGCCGCCGCGCGGGTGACGGAGGTCCCCGCCGCCGTCGACTCCCTCAACTCGGGCGACGTCTTCCTGCTGGACGCCGGCGCCCGGCTGCTGCTGTGGACCGGCGCCAGTGCGAGCGTGGCCGAAAAGACCAAGGCGCGCGAGGTGCTGATGGGCATGAAGGAGGCGCGGCCGGGCAGCCCGCAGGTGCCCCGCCCCTCGACCCCGCAAACCCAGCAAAATCAACGCCGAGTCCGTCCCTGCAAACGCCGACCCAGAAAAGTTTGGCTGCGCGGCACGGCAGGCCTGCTGCATTCAGCGGGGAGAGACATTTGGCTGTGGCTTTCTTCGGTGCAGCTGCGACTCATGGCTGATGCTAACGGCTTCCCAGGATGCGGCGGCAAGTGCAGTGGCAGTCGCTCGACAGTGTGTTTTCATGCGGCTGCCGAGCTGCCTGCGTACAGAGAGGGAGACTGCAGAGCAATGCAGACCTTGCACTCCCCGATTGCGGTCCTTGGTGTCTGAGCAGCCGAGGTGGCAGCTGGGCGGCCCCTGCGCCCCTCCGCCTGGCCAGAGGTAGACAGCGCTGCCGGGATTGCCGGAATCGCCTGCTCGGCACTTCCGACAATTTTGTTTGCCCGATTGCCGCAGGTGACTGTTGTGGCGGAGGGCGAGGAGGGCGCGGCCGAGCTGTACGCGCTGCTGGGGTCCTCGGACCCTGCCGCCGTTAAAATCTCGCCCGCGGCACCCGACACCCAGGAGGCTTCCGACGGCAAAGCCTTCTCTGCCTCCCACCTGTACAAGGCGAGCTCCGCCTCCCTGGAGTTGCTGCGGCACGCCCCTGGATGGGATTGAATGCGGATGCGGCATGCCGGGGATGCTAAAGCGGCCGGTACCTGAGCGGGGCCTGCAGCAGGCCACAGGCCTGCAAGCTGGCATGGACAGGTGTCCCCCACTAGGAAGCGTGTGAGCAGCTGCAGCAGCGAGGCCTAGGCGCGGCTGCAGGGCCCGCATTGCGCTGCCTCTGCCACTGCACAGGACAGCATGTGCATTGCCGCAGGGTTATTAAACACGGCTATGGTGCAGTGCCAGAGCTGCCGCAGTTGCCGCAGCAGACGGCGGATCGTTGGTGAATGCCGAGTTGCAACATCATGTGCTCTTTCGGACATCGAATTCAAATGAATTTCGAATTTGAATTTGAATTTGAATTTCTATGCTTGATTTGAGTCTCTGGCTGCAGGTGGCCGACAGCGAGGGCGGCGGCGGCGTGTCTGTGAGCGAGGTGCAGCAGCGGCCGCTCTCAAAGTCGGCGCTGCAGTCGGACTCAGTCTTTGTTTTTGCCGCAGGTCCCCCCACCCCCCTTCCCCCTTCCCCCTCTCCCGACACCGGACTGTCGAGATACCCTGCCCTCACAGGCCAAAGCATGGTGCCAATAGGGGCCAGCTGCTGCGCTGCCGCCGCACAGTACCAGGCATGCAACAACGGCTGGCATTCCTGGCCAGAGCCCAAGGGGCTTGCATTGTGCGTGCGGCCCGTCAGCTTTACTGACAGGTCGAGCACTAACGCTTTAGTTTTTTTCACTAACGCTCATGCGTCTGCCCCCCGCAGACGGGAAGCTGTACGTGTGGCAGGGCAAGGCGGCCAGCAGCAGTGAGCGGCGGGCGAGCCTGGCGCTCGCGAGCCAGCTGCTGAGCGAGCTGACGCTGCCGCACAGCACGCCGGTGCAGCTCGAGAAGGATGTGCGTTTTCCCGCTGGCTTTCTGACAGCTTCCCGCCAGCTTCCTGCCAGCTGCCATCAGCAGACAGTGGTGCCTGTCCGGAGTCCACGTGCTGCTTCCGCGGCCAATGGCACTGGGGACAGAAGGGCGCGGTCAGCAGCGGTAGTGCTGCTGCAGCCTCAGCAGCCTGCCATGCTCACTGGCGTGAGTGCCTGCCGGGGCTGCTACTGGGCGCACACCCAGGCCCCGCATGTGGGAGCCTCGCCTGCTGATGCACCTCTGGTCCTGAGCTGTGGCAATGGGCTTCTTTTGAAACAACAAGGCAGCTGACAGCTCCCTGTGGCTGGCTGGCGGGGCCGCAGGGCATGGAGAGCCTGACCTTCAAGGAGCACTTTGCGTGGAGCGGCGACGCCGCCAGCCCGCGGCCGCAGAGCGCCGCCAAAAAGGGCAAGAAGGGCAAGGCCAAGTCGCCCGCCGTGCCCTCGCCGGGCCCGGCTGCGGACGGCGCCAGGTGCCTCCTCGACGCCCGAGCTGAGCCTGCGAGCGCTGGGGCGGCTACCTCCTGCCGCCAGACACAGCGCCCTGATCCGCAGGCTGTGATGTTTCGAGAATGAGCTGATTCAGGCTGATGTCTGTCGCATGGCCCCGCCTCTGCCAGCTCAGGCATGCACAGTGCCCGCACAGCTGTCTCGCGAGAGTCTCCTCTGGCCGCGCCCCAACATCCACACAAGAGCCGTCTGAATCGAGGCTCGCGCGTGCGCGCAGCAGCAGCCCTGCCGCAGCCTCGCCAGCCAAGGCTGCGGAGCCGCAGAAGGTCGTGGAAGCGCCACCGAGCACAGGCGAGCACCGCCCACTCCCACCCCGGCCTTGCAGTGCGCAGGCCTGCTGGCCGTGTTGCACATTGAGGGGGGGGGGGCATCCCTTGGGCTCACCCATCTGATTGACTGCAGGCAACAAGGGCCCGAAGGCTGCCGGGAGCCCAGCGAGCAGCCAGCCTGCCGCCGCCAGTCCGCCCGCAGCCTCCAGCTCGCCAGCCACAAAGGCGCGCCTGCCCCTCTCGGGCAGCGCAGCAAGGCTCTGCCTGCACTGCTGCCTGACTGGAGGAGTGGCGGCTGCGGCTGCTGCAGGCTGCCAGCGGGGCGGGGACGCCGGCTGCCAAGGAGGCGAAGGAGCCAGAGGCGCCCGGCTCCAACGGGGTGCCTGGCAAGCTCAGCCTGCCCAAACACCTGGCGCCTGGCCCAGACGTGCGCTGCCGCCGCCCCCTTCCCTCTCCTCTCTCATAAGGCTGCAAGCTGACTGCATACTCCTTTTCCCTCTATATCATCAATGCATGCATGCGTTCTTGCCTCCCTGTGTCCGCAATCAGGGCCTTCTCGTCTAAGCCAGCTGCTGAAGCATCTGCCGCGTCATATCTGCCGGCGGCAAAGCATCCGCCGGGTCAGCTGCAGAGCATGCGCCCTCCTTTGGCAGCAGCGGCCGGGAAAGGCCTGAGCGGAGGGGCGCTGCCTGCGCGCAGGGGCAGGGCCCGGTGTTTGTGCCCAAGCCAGTGGCTGCAGAGCCTGCGCTGCCGCCGCCCAAGCCGTCGATGGAGCTGAAATTCACGCCCGGCAAGGACGTGCTGCCGTACGAGCAGCTGAAGGGTGGGCCGCCTAAAACTCTCCAGGGAGGGTGCCTTGCTTCGCTGCAAGTGGGGCCACGAGAGGCTGCACTCGACTGGACCAGCACCAGGGAGAGCTGGCAGGATATGCAGATGCTGGCATGCGTGGGCAGTTGCAGCTCCTTGCCAGCAGCTACAGGCCGAGCGGTGCATGGAAGGATGGCCGCGTTTGCTGGGATGGAATGTATCATGCGAGCTGCGGTGTGTGTCCAGTGGGCTGACTGCGCCTGCGGTGGCTGGGCACAGAGATGCGGGCAGACTCTGGCATTGACATGACCCGGAAGCAGGACTACCTGAGCGCGGAGGAGTTCCAGAAGGTGCGCTTTTGCACTGCCAAACACGTTTTCCCTCATAAATTCAGGTATTATGCTGGGCTGCTAGCAAGGCAATCGTGCGTGCCACATCAGATGCTTTGAACGGCCCTTCCCTGCTGCTCCAGACAGCAGCTGTCCCGGCCGCATGCTACCACCATTGGCGGCAGCATTCAGCGAGGCAGCTGAGTTTGTTGAGGCAGAGTGCATGGATAGGTTGCGGCGCGCTGACTGACAAGCTGCGGCTGGCTGCAGGTGTTCAAGAAGAGCCGAGAAGAGTTCCAGGCGCAGCCGCAGTGGCGGCAGCTGCGCGCAAAAAAGGAGGTCGGCCTGTTCTGAGGCACCTCGTGGCGCCCGGCTCGGAGGCTTTGATGCAATGCCTGCTCTCGAAGCTAGACTGGAACAGACGCCGCTGCCTGACGTTTTGACCCGGCCCCTGGGAGCCCAGGGAGCTGATTTTGGTTGCCTGCCCTGTGAACTGGATGAGGATTGCTCAGCCGACGTTCCAGGCCCCCCTGGAACGTGTGGTATGATGTCTGGAAACGTGGCGACCGGCTTGCGGCAGCCAGCGTGCTGTCGCCGGCAGAAAGAGTGAGAGGAGATGGCAGATGCGAATGCTGCATTCCACATCGGTGAGTGATGCGTAACAAACGTCCGAGTTGCGCAGAGCCTGTGATAGGCGAGTTGCGAGCTGCTTACAGCCTGCACAGTCCCATCACCCAATGGCCTGGGCGATAGCTACATACTCGCTCCCGTACTCATGCACACACACACACCAACACTGCCCAGCTAGCCCACGTGCAGCGTCTTGAAGGGGCACCACTCATTCCCGTTTCCAGCACTGGCTCAGTCGCACAGGTTGTTGCCATTCAGGAAGCAAATAGAGTCGGGCTGCTGCGGCCTCCGCGGCGGCGGCGGAGCCGCTGCGGCGGCGCCCGGCTGCCTGCTCTGCCCCGGCACAGGCACCTGTGCAGCCTGCTGAGGGGCTGTCGTCGGTCCCTGAGGCTGCGGGGCTGCTGGGAGAGTCGGAGGCAGCGGCCCGGGGGCGGCGCGGCCGCCGCTGGGGCGTGTGCCGGCAAACAGCGCCTGCACTTGGTCAGGGCTGAGTTGGGTGTCGAAGATGGCAAGGCCGGCCAGCTGGCCGTCGTAGCCGCGCGTCTGGTTGCCCTCGCTGCGGCCGCACAGGAAGATGCGGTCCGTGAGGTCCATCGGGCCGCCGCCGTCGACCGTGGCAAAGCCCGCCTGCTGCACTGCACAGCCGACCAGGGCCCTGGCGCTCAGTGCAACCATTCGCCTGAGAGAGGCCTGTTGGCTGGCAGACCTGAGACGTCAGTGGCAATGCCCATGCGTTCGATTGCGGCTGACATGTTGCGCACAGTCAGGGAAGCATGGCATAGCATAAGCGACGACGCTGCAATGCATGTGTAGGTAGCGGCCCAAGCAACGTGGCTTGGCTACAGGACAAGCTCGGGCAGCCAGCTGATGGCACAAGCCTGTAGAATCGTGCAGCTGTGGCAGCCCAACAAGAGCTGGAATTGGGGGCCGCGGCTCAGGGGTTGCATGCAAGCCAGCGCCTTTCCTAGGTGCCTCACCGGCGGAGCTGTTCATGATGCCGACCAGACTGCCGTCGAGGAACATGGCAAAGCCGCGGCCGGCCGCCAGCGTGGACAGCGTGAGCATATGCCACTGGCCGTCCTGCAGCCAGCCAGAGGCACCCCTCGCTCCCGCTCCCCAGCCGGTTGCAACACGAGCAGCGCTAAGAGCAGCCAAGTAGCAGCCTGCTGGCTAGCGACAACCGGGGCAGGCGGGTTAGCTGCCTGCAGGGCGGTCGCGCCGCTGCGGAGGGCTGCCGATGTGGCGTTGCGGGTGCGCTGCCCGACGCCGCCGTCGCTGTCGAGGAACGACTGCGCCGAGTTGTCCGTGGATGTCTCGGTGCCGTCCTTGACGATGGCTCGCAGCACCCCGAAGGCCGGGTGGCCCAGCTGCGGGAAGAACAGGCGGATCTGCAGCAGCCAGACAGCTGTCAGTGCTTAGGGAGAGGCTGCAGCTGCACCAGAAAGGCTCGAGAGGTGGGGCAGGTGAGTGGGATCTTAAAAGCTCTCATCATGGGTGGTGAGGGGCACCTGGTTGGCCTCCCAGCCGGTCGGGTATGTCTCGGCCGCGTTCTGGTGGGAGAAGATGTACTCAAACTGGTTGCCTGCCAGACCCAGTGGTGTGGGCGTTAACCAGATGGACACCGCCCAGCGCCCGCTCCTGCCGTACGGCACCGGGTCCAGCCTGGCAGTGCTGTTCGCGGTCTGCAGCAGAATCAGCGAGTGCTTACTCTTTTTGTGTTGTGTAGTACTTTGGAGCAGATGAGGCGAGGGGGATCACTCCGACCTTGTTGCAGGCAAGGACCGTCTGCGAGCCCGGCCCGGCGCTCGGGACCCAGGTCAGGTTGTCGCCGCCGCCCTTGTAGGCGCCTGTGCTGGAGTCCAGGCTGCCACCTGCGCTATGGCAAGAGGCTCCTTGTTGATTGCCCGTGCGCTTGTGAGCTGGGTTGCAAGCCATTCAAGCCTTGTGCTCTGTCACAGCGCGCCTGTGAGGGGAAAGAAGGCCACAGGAGCCGGCAGGGCGCTGCCAGATGACGATGCCTGCATCAGCGCCCTCTGCTGCGGCCAGAGCGCGCCGGCCTCGGTCGCGCGGCGGTGGTTCATGCCGGATCCGCTGCTTTGTCCGGCTCCAGAGCTAGCGCCCGCATGCGCCACCAGCAGTAGGAGCATGCCAAGCGGAGCCCAGCGGGCGGAAAAAAGCGGCGGCATGGTCCGCGGTCCGCCACAGCCGCGGCTTTCGCCCCTTCCCAAGCGCAGCGCGGCGTGTAGAGGGCGCGGTGTTCCTCTGCCGGCAAACGCCCTTTTTTCCGGAAGGCTGGGGCAGCGGTGCTACGTCGTCGATGCAAGGGCTTTACCGGGCTTTACCTCCGCCGCCACCGCCGCCAGCATTGTCCGAGTTGTTTTGAGTTGGAAGCTTGAAGCCTCTGTCTGTTGTCTGGCATTCAAAACATGACTCAACACATGCTTTTTTATTTGAACAATGATACATTGTTCAGCGGGTCCCTGAGCCACATGACATGATGCGCCACATTACGTGTCCAGCAGCAGAAGCCAGGGCTGCCATTCAATTGCCACGCACCGGTTCACACTTGGATGCCCGGCACTCTGCAGGAAAGGCAGGCCCAACTCTAGGGCACGAGGTACATGGCGGCGAGCATGGCGGCATTGAAGGCCAGCACTTGAGGGGTGAGCGTCGCTAGGCCGACGATGGCGGGTCCGGGGCAGAGGCCGCCCGCGCCCCAGCCGGCGCCAAAGAGCAGCCCCCCGGCCAGCAGCCGCGCATCCACGCGGCCCCTCGGGCTTGGCAGCGGCCGCCCAGTGACGGCAGTTTTGCCGGCTTTCTGCCCCTTGAAGGCCGACAGGAAGGGCCCCAGCGCCGTCAGCACGGCGCCGCCCATCACGAACGCCAGGCTGAAGTCCCAGCCAGAGGCAGAGGGGCTCAGGAAGCCGGCCACCTTGCGCGGATCAGTCATGCCTGCAGTTGGCACCCCAAAGCAGCCGGCTCAGAGGAACAGGGAGCGGCCATGCAGTGCCCTCTCTTGCCCGCTAGGCAGCCGAGGCGCAACCTGCGTAGCCCAGCGCCAGCGCAAAGAGGCCGCCCTCCAGCGCATCTGCCAGCGTCTCCACGCTGCCAGACTCGGCGCCCGCCTGCTGTGCCTGCTTCGGCCGCAGCAGCAGCGCGGCCGCTCGCAGCACCGCGGCTGTTCCGCCGACCAGCGCCAGACCAGTCATGAGCTCCGCAGCTGGCGGGAGAGTGAGAGGACCAGCCACGCCTTCCACGCCCAGGGCGGCGGCGGTGCCAGTGAGGCTGGCACTCAGCGCACCGCTGGCCATGATCAGGAGCCTGGGGGCGGCAGAACAGGCGGCCATCTCAGCAGGCCGCCAGGGTATCCAGCGGGAGCATGCATCTTGCTGGAAGGAGGGCGCACGTGAAGACCATGCTCCTGGGCGAGAGGCGAGCGTTGCCGCAAATGCCGTGCCCGCTGGTGCAGCCGTTTGCCAGGGAGCTCCCTGCGCCCACCAGGACACCGGCCGCCAGCGCACGCCCGATCTGCAAGCGGTGACATCTGGTCAATGTGTGCATCTGATGTGGCTGGCGCCTTGTTGAACGGTTAAAGAAGCTCACGCTGAAGGTGGGAGGGATGACTCCAAAGCAGCCAGGCGCCGCCAGTCTGAGCATCAGGCCTCCTGCGGACAGGCCCAGCACGACCGCGAGGCGGGAGGAGTCAAGACCTCCTTT
Source organism: Trebouxiophyceae sp. KSI-1 (assembly GCA_003568905.1). Taxonomy (NCBI): domain Eukaryota; kingdom Viridiplantae; phylum Chlorophyta; class Trebouxiophyceae; species Trebouxiophyceae sp. KSI-1. Next base: position 12,457 of record BHFV01000235.1, read on the forward strand.
CAGCAGGCCCCTGCAGGGCACACTGAGTTTTAGGCGTACTTGCCAATCATTACTGCATGCGTGGGCATCTGCAGCGCGAGTCCCACCTTGCGTTGCCTGAGATCCCGAAGATCTTCCCGCTTATCAGCAGGCGGCCTGCGCTGAGCAGGCCCAGCGAGACGCCGCCCAGCAGCGCCTGCGCAGGCGTGAGGACCAGGAGCATGTTTGGTCCTTGGCAACGACGCGCTCGCTGCGTGACCCGCTGCAACGTTTTGTGCTGTGGCGAGTGCACTTGCAGGACTCCCGTCCAACAGACCAGTGTGTGAATCGTAAATATGCAGGGCCGAATCACGCCACAGCTTCCAGGGCCGGGGGAGCGGTGGGGGCTGCAGCCTGGGGGCAACAGTGAAAATCGACGTTATTTACATTCGTTCAGTACTTCAGGCCGCTGCACTTGTTCAGGCCATTCCTCCCACATTAGTCCAGCTGCAGCAGCTCGCGCGCAAGCAGCTCGGCCGCAGACCGCTGGAACGCCTCCTGCTGCTGCGTCATGCGTCGCTCCAGTGCGTCCAGGTCCGGCACCGTCGAGTAGAGCTGCTGGTAAAACTCGTGCATGGCCTCCTCTGCACCTCACAGGTAGTAGCTCTCAGTCCTCTCATCGACATGCAGCAACGCTGTCACGCTGAGGGCCTGGGGGCGGCGCACCCTCCTCCTGCAGCTCCTCGAGGCGCGAGGCAAACAGCTTGGTCGCGGCCGGACTCATGTTCTGCAGCATCCTGGCCGTCGCACGTGGTGCCTGGTCCGCCACAAACGCCAGCACGCCGGCAGTGGAGGCGGGAGAAAGGCCGCGCAGCACCGCTGCATAGCCCGGCTCTGCAGGCCGCTTGCACACTCAAAATTCGACACTGCCCTGGGTTGCCAAGCCAGCCGACTCAGCAGATTGGTGGCTCACGCTGCTGCGGCTGTGCGAACAGCGGCCCGGCCAGCAGGCAGGCGGCGCAGACCTCCCGCGGCAGCATCGCCTGCCGTGCGACCTGCCAGGCGTCGGGCCGGCTGCCCTCGTGGGCCTCCAAGCACTGCCGCACCAGGCCGCTGATGCGGGCTTCAAATTGCTCGCCTGCAGCCACAGGCCGCACCGAATCCAGTCCAGTGTTTCCTGTAATCGCAAAGGTTGCATGATGATGATATTCCAGGCAACTGAAAGCAGGACTTCCGCTGTCTAGTCGCTGAGGACCGAAAGCATCGGAATGTGGAAAAGCGGCTCCCACCGGCGGCGTCCGCGAGAGCAAAGTCCGGGTGCTCTGCGATGGCGTCCAGCTCGGCCTCCGCCCGCTCGGCCACAGCTGCCTTGAGCGCGGTGCGCAGGTAGTAGGGCGTGGAGGGGCTGGCCAGCAGCTGCCTGGCCACGCGCGACTCCCACCAGCAGTTGACCGCCACGGTGCCAGGCTCGCTGCTGATCTGGTGCCAGTGGCCCTCCGGAATGAAGACGACGTCCCCCGCCTGCGTGGCAAGACACCGACTTGACAATACTCATATACTCATAAACCACACGGGAGATGGGCATGACCAGCCGCCTGCGTGGCAAGACACCGGCTTGACCTTGTATGTATGACACCGATGTCCACACATGCCAAACACGTCTGCAGAGATGCAGGGCGTGGCCATGCTCCGAGTCGGCTGCAGGGGGCCGCGCCTCGGCGGTGAGCTCCCAGCGGCGGGCGCCGCCAGCTGCCGGGTCCGCTAGGGCCGTGGCGTCCATGCGGCTGTGGTTGGCGCTCTCGCCCCACAGCGGCAGCGGCTGCAGGGCGCGGCCAGCGTCGGGCGCAAGCAGCAGCAGCCGCTTGCGGCCGGCAAGTACACACAGCAGGCCGTGGCTCTGGTCGTAGTGCAGGCTGGTTGCGGAGCCGCAGCTGCAAAGGGGGCACACGGGAACTGTCAGACACCGCAATGCGACGCAGAGGTGCGCCTGCAGCAGAGTGCTGGAACAGGCTGCAGAAAGCAATGCCAGAGCAAGCTTGAGAAGCTTGCTTACAAGCAATCGGAAGTGGCAAAAGGCGGGCCTGGATGCCATCCAGAGGTTCACAGATGCAAGGCGGCCGACTGCCAGGCTGCTCGGCAGCCGCACGTCCTGCATCAGAGGCGCAAGTGGCGCCCCGCCTCCCTGCGTGGACAGCATGGGCGCCTGTGCCAGGTACAGATGCTGCAGCTGCTGCGGCTGCTCGCCGCCGCCTGCGCCATCACCGGCAAGGCTGGCCAGGAAGTGGGCAAAGCTGCAGCCCGTCGTGTGGCGCCCCTGCATGTCCCCGGCAAAATTGCCGTCCGAGCTGCACAGGACCTGCAGGCAAGCATCAGCTAAGAGAGAGCCGCCGGAAGCCGGCAGCATGAGCTGCATGTGTCATCTAGCCGGGGGAGCGGCATGAGCGGCTGCACCTGAACCTGGGCCGCCCCGCACCGCCGTCGAAGGTACTCCCGCCCCGCGCTGCCGGCCCACGCATAGCGCGCGGGCCATGTCTGGCAAGCACCTGCGCGTCAACAGACAGCCTCTGCAAGCCAGCATACAAGGGCCAGAGCAGCCTTGGGCCTCCGGGCGGCAAGGGAGGACCTTTGAAAAGCTGGGGCAGCGGGTGTTGCTCCAGGGCCTCGGTGTCGATGAACTCCACCGCAGCCATCGACTGTAGCGCACCTCTTCTCCCGTTGAATCAGGCATGCATGCCGGCCACCAGATGCCGGGGGAGCGGCATCACCGTGATGACTGTCTGACCTTCTGCGGCATGGCACCGGCCACTGCTTTTAGGCCACTGCTTCTGGGCCTGGCACGATCTTGTCTCTGCACGATGTAGCATCTCATTCGGCAAGTGACCTGGTTCTTCTCAATGCCCTTCCCTCAGCCGTGTCGCCGCATTCCAGTCAGCCTACCACTGATTTCGATCACAAACTGCTGCAGCATGGCACTCCTGGCGGCTCTGGGCGGGCGGGCACTGCGGCGCGAGCCGCTGCGGCAGGCGGCGGAGGCGAGTGGCATAGTGGCGCGGCTGCTGGACGACCCGGCCGCCGCCTGCCAGCCCAGCGCCCCTCCTCTTCGTGGAGCTTTCGACGCACAGGTCAGTTGCAAGCGCTACCGCCCCCTCCGCCTGCTGGTGCATGCTGTTTTTCTGCTGGGTCGCAATAGGCGCTTGAGATCCGGTTGACACGCGCGGCTATTATCTTCTCCGCTGTCGGGCGGATTTGTGAAGCCTGGAAACCGCCAGAGCAGCAGTTGCCCCACAATCGTCCCTTTCTTGCACCAGGATGCACCGCTGGCTGCAAATCTAAGCACTGAGCACCTGCCCGCCTGACTGGCCGCAGGCCGCCAGGTTCAGCAGTGCCAGCTGTACACCGTCCAGCTCGACCGGCGGAGCAGCGACAGCTTTCGGTCGCCCACCAGGCAACTGGCAGCCAGGCGAGCAATGGCGAGGCTTTGCGGCGCCAGCGGCAGCAGGAAAGCCAGGCAGCATGCCAGTGCCGCAAGTCGGCACGATCTACATCAGCAGCACCTCCAACAACACGATCTGCACGCTGGTGGACGGCGAGGGGCGCACGCTGGGCTGGTGCTCGGCCGGCAGCCTCGGCTTCAAAAACTCGCGCAAGTCGAGCCCTTACGCCGGGCAGGCGACCGGCGAGAACATGGCTGCAAAATGTCTGGAGAAGGGTATCGTGCAAGTGCGGCTAGTGATCAAGGGTATGGGCCACGGCAAGCTGCAGGCCGCCCGTGCTCTGATCAAGACGGGCGTGCGCGTGACGGAGGTCCACGAGCACACCGCCCTGCCGCACAATGGCTGCCGCGCGCCCAAGCGGCGACGGTAGGGCGCGGTCTGGTCTAGTGTGTGTTGGCCTGGCTCGAGGCTGGACGCTGAACCTGCCCTTGGCTCTCAGCTCTCAGCTGCCAAATTTGTGAGCAGAAAGCAGATTCCTGTGGGATTGTACTCTCGCGAGTGAAGCCAGAAGACATGCTGCGGCAATGCCGCGCACGCTCGGCCCTGGCCACGGCAGAGCGCATGCTACTCACATCGCATCCGAGTGCGGCTGAGGCGCTGCCTGCGTGTGCGCCGGGCGTGACAGCGGCTTCAGCCGTCGAGCTGCCCGCTTCTGCATTGTATCAGGTGCGGCGACAGCCCACCAGGGCTCTGAGCAGCGGCACAGCCCGCATAAATTGGCATCTAATCCACTAATCCTGCGGCCGCAGGCTCGCGGCTTCAGCTGCTCGCCTGCCGCGCTGGCAGCTGATCGGCGGAAAGGCGTGCCTCGTGGAGCAGTGGTCCCCGCGCCGTCCGGCCGGAGCGAGGAAGGGAATGTCGTCATAAAGAAGGAGGCAGACACCGAGTGGCAAGCCGTCCTGCACAAGCAGAGCGGGGGGACCTACTGGTGGAAGCCGAGCACAGGAGAGGTGACAGCCGTTGGGGAGCCAAAGCCCGGGCCACTGGGCCGCCGGCCTGTGCTGGCCTCACAAGCACCTGTCTCCTTTGGCCGGGCGATGGTCTCGCTGGCGGCAATGGGCCTGGGATTCGGCCTCGTCTTTGGCCTGATCGGAAAGATCCTTTGACATCGTGCTTGCCTGCTTCAGTGGTAGTTGCTGTATGTGATGCAACTGCTTGCTTTGCATCCGAGTCCTTTTTGCTTTGCCAACTCCTCCAGAGGGACCACGGGAACCAAATCGAATTACAAGCAAGCAGGCAGCAGTTCAGACGATGCCCAGGATGGTGCGGATCTCCTCGGGCGTGTGTGCCAGAGCAGCCTCCGCGCCCGGCTGCCCGCTGTAACCGCAGGCGGGGTCAGCCAGGCACTCGTGCACGAGCTGGTACGCCTCCGCCAGGGCGGCCGCCACGCCAAGCACCGCCTGCGTGCGCATGCGCGGCACCTGCGGGCGTGCCCCTCCGGCTCAGCCTGGCACAGGCCGCCTGGCAGCGGGGGTCCGCCTGGCTGCGGCACTGCAGCTGGGCTTGTGGCTCCTAGTGTGGTTCTGAGGCTCTGGGGAGGGGAAGCAGCGCAAGGCTGCACGCTGCCGGAATGCCGGCAAGCTGCCCCAGCTGCGCGAGGCAGGGTTGAGACACATGCCTTCCCGCCTCCATCGAAGTGACAAGGAGGCAAGGCGTTGCGAAGCAAGCGCACCTGCAGCGCACGGAACTCGGGCTGCGCCTCGGGCTGCGACAGCAGCATGACAAACGCCTTGACCGCCGCCTCCACGCGCGGCAGCGCCAGGGCCGCGTCAGTCGCCATGACAGCATCACCATTCGGCGCGTTGCCCTCGCGGTACAGCCTGCAGGGGCCGGCCGAGGGGCTCCTGGGTCTGTCCAGCCCGCACCAGCTGCCATGCTTGCTCAATCGGCGGCCCACTACCACAAGATGCCCATGGGGCAAGCCTCATGAGCGCAGCCGTTGCGCCATACGCACAGATTCAGGCGCATGCAAGCGAGGGCGGTCCCAGCGACTGCCAACTCGGGCCTGGGAGCGTGCATAGCCAGAGGCTATCCTCTTCTCCTGGTTCTGGGGCTCAAGCCAGCGGCGAGGGGGAGGGGGGGGGGGGGGGGCACCGCATGCGGCCCACAATCTCCGCCAGCCCGCAGCGGCCCAGCAGCGCCTCCGCCTGCCCGGACACCAGCGCGGCCAGCTGCTGCTCCAGCGCGGCCGTAACCTCGGCGGCGCGGGCGGCGCAGCTGGGCCGCCCCGCCAGCGCCTGCTGCACCGCCGCCAGGCAGTTGACGGCGTAGGTGCGCTGCGCGGCCGCGTCGCCGCCGCGGCCGGGGTCCAGCCTGGCAGTTGAGGCAGGAGGAGCGCGTCAGGCGAGGCGGGGGCCGGCTGCGGGGGTTGCACAGAGGGAGGTGGCGCCTGCGCTGCAGACTCTTGACGACAGCGGAGCTCTGAAAACCTCCCCAGCGCATGCTGGGGAGCAGCCGCGCTGTCACGCTGTCAATGACACTTCCTGTGTGTGGCAAGCTGGGGCACTGCAATCTGCTGAGCAACGGTTGCAGCCGACCGGTTGTCAGAGCCGAGCCGGGTCGCAAGACAGGCACATGGTGCGCTGCTTTTGAGGGCTGTGCCGTGACCTGCTTATCAGGAGAGCAGGAAGGGGCGTGCCTGCCGGGCGCAGTCGGGCTGAGAGCTTCGCCGCTGCGCCGAATCGCCTCCAGCAGCGGGTCCAAGGCGGCGGTCAGCACGGGGCCCAGGTCGCCGGCATCGCCGTCGGAGGCCTCCATGGAGGACTCGAAGGTGGCGACGATGTCGGCCAGCTGCTGCAGCGCCTCGGCCACCTGCGCAGCCGCAGCCCGGCGAGTCAGATCTTGCCAGGCAAGCGCCCGGCAGGCTGCTGGGCGCACTTGTTCCCTTCCCTTCCTCTCTCTTTCACGGCATCTTGCGCCTCCGCCGTCAAACCTGAGTCATGGGTGCGCATGCGCACTCGCCGCTTGGCTGTGTTCGAGCCGAGGCGCCGCGGGCGCGGGGAGAGGAGGCAGGGGCTGTGGGACGTGTCAAGGAGGCGGAGCGGGGCGTGCCTGCGGCGGCGGCGACAGGTCGCGCGGCGGCGCCGGCGGGTTGCGCAGCAGGCGTGCGCCGGCCGCGCGCAGCTGCTCCTGGAACTGCCGGGAGGCCAGCTGGCGGCAGGAGGCGAGGGCCTTAGTCAGGCCGGCCTCGCTGCCCAGCAGGCGGTCGACCAGGCCGGTGTAGAAGGCCAGCAGCTGGGAGAGGTTGAAGCAGAGCAGCAGCGGCGGCGGCGCCATCAGCACCTGCTCCACGCGCACCTGCGGGGGCAGGAGAGCCGACTGCCGTGAGCGAATGCTTGCCGCGGAGCTGTCGGGTGATGGGAGCGGACATGCCAGCTGCGCCACCGAGCTTAGCAGCACTCTCGAATCCATTCATTATGCTGCTGCTGCTGCTGCAGCCGAGCGGAGCGCGCCCGGCCAGCAGTGCGGGCGAGACCAGCCTCCTTGCTCCCCTGCCCTTTCACAGGGGCTAAGTCTGAAGCTGGAGGGAGGCTAGCCCCCCCCCCCCCCCCCCNNGCTGCTGCTGCAGCAGCAGCAGCCGAGTGGCCCACGCCCGGTCGGCAGCGTGGGCCAGATGAGCCTCCTGGCTTCCCCTAAGCGCCTGCCCTTCCACAGCGGCCGCATCCTGAAGCTGTGTATGGTGAGCTGGAGGGAGGGAGGCCGGGCAGGGTCGCAGGCGCGCCTTGAGCGGGCGGCAGATGCTCTCAAAGACGCGGTCCAGCAGCTGCGCAGTGCGGGGCACGTCCGGCGGGGCGGCCTCGTCGGGGAAGAGGCCGGCCAGCAGCTCGCGCTCGGACGCGAGCGCCTGGTGCACCCAGGCCAGCATGTCGCCCAGGTAGCGGCGCGGGTCGTGCGCGTGCATCTCTATCGGGCGGGGCGTGCCGCCGGGGCCGCCGCGCGTCAGCGCCGTGATGAAGCTGCGGCCCATAAGCACACAGACACGTCAGCCGCGTGGCAGGCTGCCCCCAGCTGCTAGAGCAGGGGCGCAAGGCAGCAGCTGAGGGGGCGAGTTGGCCCGGGAAGCATGCCTCCCTGAGCCCCTGCTCCCCCGCACACTTTGGCAGTGGCATGCCTGTGGCCCATTGGCAGACCGATGCATGCACCACCCAGAGGCGCGCTCAGCCAGACGCGGCTGGGTCAGCTGCCCGGCAGGTGACAGGCAGACCGTCCCGCCCTGCAGCCAGGCAGCAAGCGGCAGGTATGCTTGCCTCCTCCCGACAACTAGCAGCTTGCATGCTCCCTGTGGGGCGCGTGCATGCTCCCGCCGGGGCGCGCACCGCTGGAAGAGCGCGTTGTGGCGCGTCCCCGCCACCTCGCGCGCGCAGTACTTGTACAGCACCGGCCGCTCGCGCAGCGCCTGCGCCGCGCGCTGCAGCAGCGGCCACGTGGCCGGCGTGTCGCCGTCGCCCAGCCGGCGGCACTCCGCCTGCACCCACCTGCGGCCGCCGCCTCCCCCGGTTTCAGACGCCGCCGGCCGCGAGCCGGAAAACCCGAAATGGGCCCCCCGCGCCCCAGCGTTCCTAGTGCGCAGGTCCTGCCAGCGCGGCCTCATCGCCAGGTCTGTGAGTCATTGAGCTGCTTCTGCAGCCTGCCCTTTCCTGAATCGAATTGCAGCGACGGCAGCTGCTGCTGCTGGTGAGCCGCGCAGCTGGCCCGTGTGCCCTGCCAGTCAGCCGGCCCCCAGGGGCGCGCCTGCACAGCCGCTCGTAGGCGGCCTCCTGGTGGGCGGCCATCGCGTCCATCAGCTCCAGCCCCGCCCGCTGGTGGTGGCTGCGCAGCAGCGCCTTGCAGTTGGCGTGGATCGCCCGCACCCGGTCCAGGGCGCCAAAGAAGGCCTCCCCGATGTCGGGCGCCTGCAAGCGTGTGCGGCAGCAATTGGCAGGCGGGGCCATGCTGCCCTTCGACTGCTGCAGGTTGACAAGAGCGCAAGCCGGGGTGCGGAAGCATGCTGGGATGAGTCACAGCCCGTCAGGCGTGCTCGCGGCATCTGTGCTGTGCAGGTGCCGCCGTGCTGGTGCTGCCACCGCCGCCCGCAACGAGCCCTCCCTCCGCCCTTGTGGCAGGGGCGCCTCTCGACCTGCAGGGCAGCCGCTTCGGCGGCCGACAGCTGGTACTGCTGCAGGAACTCCTGCACCAGCTCCCCCCGCCGCTGGTTGGCGGCCAGCTCCTGCTGCAGCTTCTCGGTCGCCGCCAGCAGCCCCGCCGACGAGTCCTTGGCGGCCGCCAGCGTGGCCTTGGAGCGGCGGCAGCCGGCGATGAGCCCATCCGCCTCCGCCTCCACAGCCTCGAGCGCCTGCGCCACCCGAGCGTGAGGAACCTGAAGCTGAGGCGCTGCAGGACTGCCGGCGGCGTGTTGATGCGCTGCACACCGGCCGTGTTGAGTCTGGCTGTTGAGTGCATGTCAATGAATGCAACTGCAGCGCCTTGGGCTGGTCGGCCTCGTCAGCCTTACCTTGATGACCTGCTCAGCTGCGGCCAGGTACTCCTGGTTGATGGCGACGCCCTGCCGCTCGATGGTCGCCCGCAGCTGCCGCCGGTCGGCTGCGGTGTTACTCTCGTAGAATCCAGAGAGCGTCGTCAGCGCCTGCTGCACCTCGGGTGCCTCCGTGCGCAGGTCCAGGATCTGCAGCGGGGTAGCACAGCTCACCCCTCAGGCCTGGAAGGCGCAACGGCGTCCAGCTGGAACCGTGTGCAGGTCTCTATGATCTACAGAACGCTGTCGAGCGTGTGTGAAGCAGCGGCATGCCACCTTCTGGACCTTCCGCGCCAGCCCCGGAGCCAGGCCCGTCGCCATCTCGACGGAAAAGTCTCGATGTCGATGCTCCCCTGTCCGCGGCGACGTGACGCGCGCTTTTCACAGCTGCTCTAAGCAGGTGGCTCTCAGGTCGAATTTGTTGCTGTCTGAGCCCGCGGCACCCAAGAGAGCGACCGGCATTCGCTCATGCTGATGCGATGCCCGAGATTCGCGCGAGGAGCGGACCCGCCCTGTGAGCAGCTTTTGATCACGACTTTGCAACGCCTTTAATGCCGAAAACAGCAGGGATTAGCGCGTGGTGGTGGCAGGTAGGCCAAAAAAGGTTGTAGAAGCACACTCTTCCGCGCGCGTCAACGGGCTGGTTTCTGGTTTCTAGCAGCCATTGCGAGCAGCGGATTGCCTACCTTCTTCCTAGCCGTCGACGAGCAGGGAGAGCCGCCCTGGCGGACCAGCGGGCGAACAGCCCAGGCGCCCTGGGCTGTTCCTGCGATGCAGCAGCGGCCGGGGCCGCAGCAGCCGGGCTTTGAGCCGCTGTACGCCGTGGACCCGGCGGCCACGGCCTACGTGGGAAGCCTGCAGGAAGCATTTGGCATAAGTCACCATGCTCGCCCACCCGCGCCCGGCAACTTGGCGGGCGTGGCGGCGCAGCAGCCCCTGCCCGGCTACATGGAGCCGCACGCCGGCTTCGTTGAGCCCGGCCTGCACACGGGCGCGGGCTTCCCTGCCTACGGGCCCCATAGTGCCAAGGTGAGGGATCCCTGACCCCTTGGGCCCACTTCGCCCCTGATGCGAGCCTGGCGCCGGTTACACGCACCCTTGGGTTGGCCATTACGGCGCCTAGGCCGCACGGGGGTGTGTCTGGCGCGCGGGGGAGGCATGCGAAAGGAGGCGTTTCTAGAGTGGCGCGCAGCGGGCCGGATCGCGATCCGGGGCAGGCCACGCTTTGACCATCGGCCCTCCTGGTATATGGACTGGAACTCTAGGGGTGGTCCGCCCCGAGACGGCGCCTGCCGATGCGCTGTCCTAAAAGGCATCGAGCCGGCTGTTCTAGGCCTGCGCACCGCAAGCAGCCCGCGGGCCTCTTGCCTGGGCTGGCTGCGGGAGCGCCAGCTCGTGCCGGGTGTGGTCAGCGCGGCGTGCGTCGCTGGGCCAGCTGCATGAGGCATGGCGCGATCACCCGCGCCAGCCAGCGGTCAGCAGGACGCGTCCCCGCGTCTTGGGCGGCTGCCACCGCTCGGGGCGATGAGTGCCAGTCGACGAGCGTATTTCTGGCGTGCGAACAACCCCAGCGCCAAGGCGACGGCGCGGCTGACGCCGTGCTGAGCTGAGCTGCCGCCGCAGGTGGGCGGCGGCATGATCGGCGAGGTCTCCGGCTCCGGCAACGCGTACGGCGGCAACGCGTTCGCCGGCGCGCTGCCGGCGCCAGTGCCGGAAGATGCTGGCTTGGCGCCGCAGCAGCTGGTGGCGCGGCTGCGGATCGGCGGCGGCGGCGCAGCGGACGGCCCGCAGCTCGGCGGTGGCCAGCAGCTGGTCGCGGGCGGCAGCGGGGCAGCCATCGGCAGCGCACTCGTCAGCCACTACGGCAGTGGGCGTGCGCTGGCGGCGCCTGGACAAGGACCCGCAATCGGGCAGTACGGCGGCGGCGGGCCGATGCCGCTCATCGGCAGCAGCGCCTCGCTCTCGCAGGCGGCCAGCCGCAGCCTGTCCACCGGCGGCTCCTCCAACTACAGCGGGCCGCCCATCGGACAGGTGCCGGTGGCCGGCTACCAGGGCCCCGCCCGGCAGGCCAGCCACGCCAGCCACGCCAGCCAGCCGGCGGCCGCGGGGCCGCACGTCGTCGGCCCGGGCGTCGCCTCGCCGTTCGTGCCCGCCTCCGCCGGCGGGCGCCCCATCGCCGGCGGCGCAGCCAGCCAGCACCAGTCGTCCTTGCAACAGGGCGCGTCCCCGCTGCCGCCCAGCCGTGCCCAGCTTTCATGGCCACCCGCCGCACGCGCCGCTGCTTGCCTTCAAGCAATCTGCCTTGGGCGCTGCATGCAGCGCGGTCGGCAGGCTTATCTGCCCGAGTGCCTCCAGCCGTCGCTGGGCCATGCACCCTGCTGATGGCTACTCCCATGGGGGCCGCTGCAGGCGAGAGCGGCAGCGCGGAGAGCGCGTGGCAGGCGAGCGAGTCCAGCGGCGGCCTCAGCAACCTGGGCAGCATCAGCCACATGGGCAGCATCAGCAGCCTCGGCATCTCCAGCATAGCGCCGCCGCTGTCAGCGCCGCCGCCCAGCCAGACGCCGGGACCGCCCTCGGCGGCGACTGCGGCCGCGCAGCCGGCAGCACAGGTGAACGCGGGCGGCGGCTCGGCGGCATCCCAGCCGAGCATGGCGGCCTCGCAGCGCTCCTCGCTCTCGCAGTCGATGCACGGCAAGGTGCGCGGCCCCTAGGGCGCACCCTTTCCCTTTTCCCCTAGGGACTGGCCTGCTGCCACCTCCCCGCTGCTGCTGCCCAGAGCGCTGCCTGCCTCACGCCACCGATCACTCCTGGGCTGCCAGGAGCCTTGCCCTGACCAGCCGCGCCTGAGCATCCCTCCTCACAGCCCCACAGGTGTCTGATTAAGTGCAGTGCCGCACGCCCCTCCTGAGTCCCGCCCCTGTGCAGGTCAAGGCGGTCTGCTCCAGCGGCGGCCGCTTTGTCAAGCTGCCGAGCGGCGGCCTGGAGTATCAGGGCGGCGAGACGCGGCTGATCGCGATCCCCAACTTCTGCTCCTTCACCGCGCTGGCTGAGGCGCTGGAACGCGTGGCGGGCGGCGCCGGCGGCATGAGCAGCGCCAGCAGCACGGAGCAGGCGCGCGGCTCAGAACGGCAGCCCGATGCATTAGGATCTGACATGCCATTGCCGGAAGCCGTTTGGGACAGCGGCCGGCCGCCCAGGGACGCCCTGCATGCCGGGACGCCTTGCATGCCTGGCCTGCACGGCCCGGCTGCCTGTGCACGCCCCCACGCAAAGGGCCATGCAACCGCCGAGCATGAGGCTCCAGGTCTTGCTGGCTCACAAGGGCGTGCAAGTCTCGGTGGCTGCGGTGCTACAATGCAATGCGCATTTTTTAGCTGGGAAAACCGGTCGAACCAATTTGCTGATCTGTAGATATTGTGCTCCTGCTCATGCTTGGGCTCGTGCTCACATTGGCAATGACACGCCTTGCTGCAAGGACTGCCAGCTGATCAGCACCCCCGGCGTTTGTGTCCTGCCTGCAGGGCCCGAGCATCAAGTACCAGCTGCCCTCCGAGCCCAACGTGTACGTGGACCTGGTGGACGACGAGGACACGCAGCTGATGTTTGACGAGTGGCTCGACTTCACCGGCGGCTCCGCCGGCCGCACGGGCGGCGCCAAGCTGCACCTCTTCGTCGACTGGCACCGCCGCCCGCTCAGCAGCAGCACGAGCCTGCCAAAGGGCCCGCCGCCGCCGCAGCAGCTCGGCGGCGGCAGCGGCGAGTCGCTCGAGCTCGCGGAGCCGCAGGGGGGCGCTCTGGAGCAGGCCAGCTCGGCGGGTGCGCCGCTGCCGCCTTGCGCTCTCCGAGGAGATGGCCGCGCTGCCACCGCGGCGGGCTGCGCATGGCTGGCAGCAGCGGGCGGGTGCCCGTCGTCGAAGCAATGCCTCGCCCTGCAGCCTTAGGGTGCAGCTTCGCCGCAGCTTCCATACACTGCACCGACCGCCGTCCCCGGCCGCCCGCAGAGTGCGGCGCGTTCGAGGAGCCGGCCAGCCAGCCGTCGGCTGAGACCGCAGAGACGCCGGGGTCCGCGCAGCCGCGGGCGGCACCCGACTATGGCAACCTGTCGGAGCGGCTGGAGGTCATCCGGCCCGAGGACGTATCGCTGGTCAAGTTCCTCGGCTCGGGCGGCTACGGCGAGGTCTACCTCGGCAAGTGGCACTCCTCCGAGGCGGCCATCAAGTGCCTCAACCCCAGCCTCTTCTACACGGACGGCCAGGCGCGGCCCTCCCCCCCGGCCAGGGAGGCTGCCAAGGGATGGCGAGCGGGCGGGGCTTGCTGTAGCGGAGAGGGTCGCCGTTGCGTGGGTTGATGGAAGCTTGGCAGGCTGGAGGGGGGCAGCCGCTGCGCAGGCTGCCAGCCGAGCCCGTGCCCTGCCGCCCCTTGTCCCAGGCCGAGCCGCCCCTTTGGCTTGCGCCGCTTTGCAGGTCAGCCGCGCGGCGATCCAGGACCTCATCAAGGAGGCCGAGCTGCTGAGCTCGCTGCGCCACCCCAACGTCGTCTGGGTGCGCCCCTCCTGCTTGCCCAGCTACCGCGCAGTCCACTCCTTGCATCGCTGCTTCGCCACATGCCTCGCTGGCAGCCGCGGCACGCAGGTGCACTTGCCTTGGATGACCAAGCCGCTCTCCCTGCTTTACCGGAAAGCCGATGCATCAGATGCCGGGGAGGATGCGCCGGCAGCAGCGGCCTGACCTTTCGGTGTCTCCGCCGCCCCCGGCAGGTGTACGGGGTGGTGCTGCCTCGGCTGGCGGCCGACGGCAGCACGCAGGGCTCCTCGGACTCCGACTCGGGCGGCGAGGACGGCGGGCGCGGCGGCGGGCTGCCCGGCCAGCGGCCCAAGGGCGGCGTGCCCGGCAGCGTGCGGCCGCCCGCGATCGTGACCGAGTTCATGAGCCAGGGCAGCCTGAAGAGCGCGCTGCAGCGCAAGGCGGACATCGTGCAGGGCGCGCTCATGCGCGTGCTCATCGCCATGGACGCCGCCAAGGCACGCCCCCCCCCCCCCCCCCCCGCACCCACATGAGCCTCCTGCACAGTCGCTGTGCTGGGCGCATTCAGCGGCTGCTCGGGAATGTGGGCGCGCCGCACTCTGTCTTTGGGCGGCGCAGCTGCCGCAGCGATGCACCGGCGTCACGGCCAGAAAACTGCACCTGCTCCTCCCCACAATGTCCTAGCCATGGCTCGCGGGAGCATTCCTGCTTCTTTTGGGAGGAAGTTGCGGGTTGCCATGCCCCAGCTGGCGCTCATCCGGCCGCCCGCGCCCCCCGGCAGGGCATGGAGTACCTCCACTCGAAGCGCATCGTCCACTTTGACCTGAAGTCCGCCAACCTGCTGCTCGGCTACCGCGACCGCCGCGCGATGTGCAAGGCGCGCCCTGCCCGACTCATCTCCTGCAGGACCCCCGGCCGGCCATGACAGGGCAGCGAGGCTGCACTGCATGCGTCGGGCTCTGCCTCTGCTTCTGCCTTGCGGAGAAAGCGGCCTTGCCCCGGCCCTGCAGCCCGCCGCCTGCTGCTCACCGCCTGCCTGCTGGCCCATCATGCGCCACAAACCACACGTCACACACAGGTGTGGTCTTCTCATGCCGTACTCCCGCTGCCGGCGCGCAGGTCGCCGATTTCGGCCTGTCCAAGCAGAAGGACGAGACCTACGTCTCCTCGGTCTCCTCGCAGCGCGGCACGCTGCCGTGGACCGCGCCCGAGATCCTCAAGTCGCCGAGCCAGGTCACGGAGAAGGTGCGCCTCCCATCCCACATGCCGGCTGCCGCAGAGACCCGGCGGCGGCTGGAGGATGCAGGGGCGGACGCTGCGGTTGCTGCGGGTGGCTGGGTGGCGCTGCTGCATGAGCCGGCAGCGGCGGCGGGAGTTTCCGCAGCACAAGCCGGGATGCGACCCGCGCGGAGCGTGCCCCGGCATTCAGCAAGCTCGCACTGGCACACGGCCGTGCAGGTGGACGTGTACAGCTTTGGCGTGGTGCTGTGGGAGCTGTGGACGGGCAAGGAGCCGTACGACGGCCTCAACTACCACGCGCTCATGCACCAGATCACGACCAGCGCGGCCATGGTGAGGCCGCCGCTGCCGGGCAGCCCCGAGTGGGACGCCGACTGCGGGCCAGAGCCGACCCCAGGCTACCGCGCGCTCATGGAGCGCTGCTGGGCGGTGCGTCCCCCGTTCCCCCCGCGCCCCCGGCGCTTGCTCGGTGCCTCGGCGGCAGCTGCGGCCTGGTCGATGGGGTGCGGCCGATTCAAACTCGCTGCCGGTCGGAGCGGGACTGGTCGCTGCGCGCTGCAGGCTGCAGGGGCGGCTGCCCGCTCGCATTGTGGCGTGCGCCTGGGGTGGCTCGGAAGGTCCCGGGCGTGGGTGCTGAGGCCCTCGGGTCTGCCGCGCAGGAGTCGCCCGCCGGCCGCCCGACGTTCAGCGACATCGTCCGCGCGCTGAAAGACATGGCGACCGCGCTGCGCCCGGCCAAGCGGCCCAAGCAGCCGCCGCCCGGCGCGCCGCCGCCCAGCCGCCCCAGCAAGCCGGCGCAGGAGCCGGTCCCGCCGCCGCCGCTGCCGCAGCCGCCGCAGCAGCCGCAGCAGCAGCAGCAGCAGCAGCAGCCGGAGGCGAGCAACGGCATGGCGTCTGCATTTGCGCCCGCAGCAGCGGTCCCCGGCCCCGCTTCAGGCGACGGCCGCTGAGTCAGCTGCGCGCCCCCGCGCCCCCGCCGGCGGCAGACCCGAGGCTTGCGCCGCCGACTGCGCTGCAGCTGCGCGCCAGCGCCCGCAAAGGAATGCCCCCCAATCAGCATCCCAGGCGCCTGCATGCCTGCAAAGCGCTGTCCCCAGGCCTCGGACGCCCTGCCGCGCGCCCGCCGCCCAACGAAGAGTCCTATTAACAGCCAGCCATTCATTTGATTCGCAGTCCGGTTGCGCCCCCGCTCGCACGTTTATTTTTCCCCGGCCGCCGCCCCGCCGGCGCGCCGGGCCGGGGTCGCCAGGCAGCTGCGAGCGCGCCACCGCCGCCTCGCACGGCCTCCCCCAGACCCGCCGCAATAGAGCCTTTGCCAGACTCGCTGCGCCTCTGTACCAACAGCAGCCAGGTTGGGCGCCCGCATGCGCCGCGTGTATGCTGCCCCCCTCACCCCCTCCATGCTCCTCGCGTGCGTGCCGCTGGGCACCCAGAACCTCTGACGCTTCCAGGAACAGAAACCCGGCGGCCTGCCGTCACTCCCGCCTGTCGTGTAACGCACGCAGCGACGCCTCCACTGCGGCTGCAGACGCGAACGTTACAGGCTCCTCGCGGCCGGTCCGCACAGCAGCGCTTGCCGTTCGCATGCAAGCTGGGAGATGTACAAGGTACACAGCGCGGCATACTTACAATCTGCAATTTCCGGCACGCAGCAATTTCCAGAAAAAGCTGAGCCGCCCTGCAGGGACTCGGGAAGCGGGCCGGCTCAGCTCTCCATGGGCGCTGCTGCGGTGGCGCCGGCGGCGGCAACCTCTGTGCCGCCGCCGGCAGGGGCCCCACAGCGGTGCTGTGAATTGAACAGCAGGCTCTTGACGACCTGCAGCCGGGCAGGCAGACGCGCCTCAGCTGCCCAGTGCACCTGGCCACATCAGACGTTCGTGTTTCTGCCCGCAGTCTGTTTGGAGCCGCTCTTGCCGCTGGCAGGCGGCATGCAGCAAACGCCGCTGCCACCTGCGCAGGCAGCAAGCTGCCAGCAGCCAAGCATGCGCCCTCGTGCCAGGTCGCCGTCAAGGGGGGCGGGTCGCGAGCCTGCGTGGAGGCGCCCTTGATCTGCTCCAGCGCGACCTTGCCGGAGTCACGGCACAGCCGCTGCAGCTGCTGCTCTCGCGCGCCCTTGCCCTTGCGCTCAAAGCCGGGCATGTAGCTGCCGACGCGCCGGCTGCTGGCCACCTGCCCCTCGCACGCCTCCAGCTTGTCGGCTGCAGGGGCCGCAGGCCGAGCCGCGTCAGCTGCCTCCGACAAGCGACCCCCCTCCTCTCAGCACCGCACCAGCCAAGCTGCAAGCCAAGGCAGCCAGCAGCTGCTGCACTGCCAGCCTCTGATCAGACACTGGAGAATGTGAGGGCCGGGCTGCGGCGCGCCGATGTCTCGCATCTGCCCGGCCGTCAGCTCGCGCGTGGCCAGCAGCGGCGACGCGGACAGCGTGGCGACCCAGTAGCGGTGCCACAGCAGCTCCAGCAGGCGCGCGTCGATGCCGCTCTTGAAGTAGCTGATCTCGAGCGGGTAGTACTGCTTGCAGTGGACGCCAAAGTCCTCTATCTTGGCCATGGGGATGGTCTGGTACTCGCTCGCCGGCTCGTCGGGCGGCTTGTAGGCCTGCCGGGGTGATGGGGGGACCGGGGGGCTGTCAGCCCCCAAGCTCGGCGGTTGGGCGACAGCAGGGCTCAGTGGTGGGAGCGGCTGGCGGCAGCGGCCTGAGGAGTGCGGCAGGTCGATTGGCGGCGCAGGGAGCGGCTGGAGGGGGGGAAGGCTCGCCTCGGGGTAGGTGCGGAAGGCGCCGATCTCGACCTTACCGGCGGCGATGGTGCGGTGAGGGTCGACGACGATGGCGAGGAAGGGGTCGGCGTACTGCTGCTGCGTCATCTGCGTGCCGACGTCGATGCCCGACAGCCAGCAGCCGTAGCCCGGGTGGCTGTGGTACCACCCGCAGATGTGCTCCAGCCGCCCCACGCTCTGCGGCCCGAGCGCGGGTCATCTCAGGCTTGATTGAGCAGTGTGGGCACCGCCCTGCCGGCGCATGCACTGAGTGGCGGCTGCGCACAAGAAGCGATTGAGACTCTTGGCTGAACTTTCACCCTGGGGCAGCAGTCGGGCAGCGGCAAGGAGGCGAGGTGAGGACGACCTTGCAGCTCTCCATGAAGTCGATCATGAACTCGTTCGCCTCGGACTGCGCGTTCACACGCGTCTCCGTGCCCTCCACCGGCAGCGCAAAGGCGTCCAGCACGATGAAGGTGTCGCCCTGGATCTTGCCTTGCAACATGCCCATCACCTCCAGGTTGCCGCCCGACTTGGCGTGCATCGCCATCTTCAGCAGCGCCAGCGCCGATATGCGCACGCTGCGGCAGCAGAACCGCACAATCAGCGCGCCAAGGTTCCATTGTTATTGCGGCAAGTCGCAAGGCGATCGGATTTTGCCGCCCGATAAGAATCGGCTTAAGCAGAAACAGGGTACGTGTGCCTTTCCAGCGTATGTCAGCATCGCCAAGGTCTCGATGTGCCCGGAAAGCGCACCGCTTGAAGTGGTGTGGATCGGTTTTCCACGGTTTTTGCTGCTGCAGTGCCTGCTGCTCGGCAGCATCGAAGCGATACAGCGCCTCGACCTCCTCGGCTGCTGCTACGTCATTTTCCAGCTCCCACCGTGCACGAGCGGCTGCGGCATCAGCCATGGCACCCAACAGCTGTTGCTGAAGGACCAACGCAGCCGCTCCCCTCCACCTCCTCTACCTTTAAGCTAGAGTTATGCAGGCTTTGTCGGCTTAATCTATAGGGGACAGGTTGAAGGCATGCGTTCATGAACGCAAGGTTGGCTCTTGGAGGCGCGGGCGCAAGTGCTATCGGCACCCAAGCGGTTTTCAGTCCTTTCCGCGATCCTTCCGCCCTCCTTCCCGCATACCCGCATCAGCGCCGCGCGCCTGCTCACTTGCCGGGATCACTTTCGAGCTCGCAGTCGGACTGGACGCCCCCACCTCTTCAGCGCCCCTCGTTTTCCAGCCGCAGCCGACCGAGCCCCGCTTGCCGCAGCCAGCCAGCCTCGAGACCTTAAGAGCTCGGCCTACGCGGCGGGCCCGCCGCGGGCGGTCGCCCAGCGGCCCGCGAGCGCCTCCCGGCGTGCCATGCCCTGGCCCCCAGCGCGCGGGCAAGCCTAGGCGGTTCGACGCGTGCATGGCGACCGAGTCCTGCTAGCAGCGCCCAAAACCCGCCCGTAAGGGGCCGCTGCGGAGCCGGGACCGCCCCCGACGCTTTGCATCTGCTGGGCTTGTCGGCGGTGATGGCCGGGGCGCCCGGTTGAGGCGGTGGCGGCGCAGCGGCCGAGCGGCGCGATGGAGCTGGATGAACAGCCGTACGGCCGGCCAGCCGGTGGCGAGGCGGAGGAGGACGAGGAGGAGGCAGCCGAAATAGACGAGACAGGGCGATTCTCCAGGCAAGCCTCGCGCCCGCAGCTGCCAGGTCGCACGAAGGCTGTGACGGCCGTTTGGCGGGCACGTGGCCGTGTCGTGTTGCGGCCTGGTGCGCGGAATGTGGCCGCTGCCAGTGCCGGCCAGTGCCGGCATGCATGCCTGCCACTCTCAGTGCCAGCACTGGGGCCCCGGAGCCAACCAAAGTCTCTGGGCTGCAGCCGCAGCTGCAATCGAGGCCGGCAGCCTCTTGAGACGGCGGCAACCGCCGTTCAGGGCCCTGCCAGCCGCTCGCCCGAGCTGGATGTCCAAGCCTCCCTGCCGCCCGGCGCGCAGGTACCGGCAGGAGGTCGGCACGGGCCGCTTCAAGCACGTGTACAAGGGCTTTGACGGCAAGCGGGGCGTCGACATCGCCTGGTCCCGCATCCTGCAGCAGGACAACGGGCTGGGTGAGGAGCAGATGGAGGCGATCGTGGCCGAGCTCGGCAAGGGCCTCGAGCTGGACCACCCGAACATCATCCGCTGCTACCGCGCGTGGCACGACCCCGAGGCGCGCTGCATCAACTTCATCACCGAGTTCTTCACCTCGGGCAACCTGCGCGACTACCGGCAGCGCCACAAGCACCTGGAGGTGCGCCCTCCCCCCTTGCGTCCCGCCCGCCAGGCTCACGGTGCAGTCGGCGCGAAGCGGTGGCGGCCGCACGAGAACGCCCGGCACCCGCCCGACGCAGCGCCGCACGCCAAGCCACACACCCAGCTGTGCCTGCACCAGCAGCTCTCGCCGCGGGCCTGCCTGCATCGGTCCGACCCCGCAGTACGCACATGCGGCAGGCGGCTGAGAGGCGCTGTGCGCGGCAGCGGGCGCCGACGGCCCCAGGGCTCCTGCAGTTCGGTGTCTGACTCTCAAGGCACTTGCTGTCCCTTCCAGAGGCCGTCTGCAGCGCTGCCTGACTGACGCCCGCCGCCTCGCGGCCGACCGCAGCTCAAGGCGGTGCGCAAGTGGGCGCGGCAGATCCTGGCGGGGCTGGACTACCTGCACGGCAAGGAGCCGCCGCTGGTGCACGGGGACCTGCGATGCGACAAGATCTACATCAACGGCCACTCGGGCGAGATAAAGATCGGCGACCTGGGCCTGGCTACGCTGCAGCAGCGCCGCTTTGCGCCCGGTGAGCCGCCGCCGGGGGGGGGGGGGG
>BHFV01000236.1:0-36746 GCA_003568905.1 Trebouxiophyceae sp. KSI-1
CCTGGCAGCGCCAAGAGCACGTGGTCCACAATGAACACTCCACCAGTTCTCCACCCACGTAGCAAGACGCTGCTCTGGCTCCAGCTCTGCCTACTCCCCCAAGCCAGACCGCACCAGGCTCTGCCCAAGGAGCAGGCAGGCGCCTCCTGTTTGAAGCAGCGGGCGCGGGCGACGGCCGCACCAAGCTTGTCTTGCTTCCTTCGGGAGTGTACGGAGACATCCTGCCACGATGCCAGCCCAGATCGCTGATCGCTGAGATTAGCGGTCCCAGCCGGTAGATTTTCAGGTGGTGGGCAGCCCGCTCCAATGGTCTGAGCCCCTCATGTCCCGCATAAGGTCCCGGAGAAGCAGCATCGCGCCTGGCTCCAGGCGCGGCATTCCATCCGCGCTGCGCTGGGTTGCATGTCGCACGCAAGTCATCGGCGCGCAGCTCGCACGTGCTGGTGGCGATCGAGGCTGGGGCGCGCCCCCTCCGACGGGGCTGAGACCGCTGCAAAACCACTGCAAAACCGAAGACCGCTGCAAGTCCACCCAAAAACCCCAAAACCACCTAAAAACCACCTCAGCTCCGCAAAACCGCTTCAAGTCCACTGCAAGTCCACTGCAAGTCCACAAAACCGGCCCAAATCCACCCAAAGACCACTCAAAGACCGCTGGCAGCTCCAGACCACACCAGAACCACCCCAGAACCACCCAAAGACCACTCTGGGACCGCTGAGCGCTCAATTTGCGCACTCCAAACCAAAACCGCTCAGAAACCAGACCAGACCAAACCAAAACCAAACCACCAGAGGACCAGACCCATCTAAAACCAGTCCACCACCACTCTGACACCACTCCAAGACCACTCAAAGACCACTCTGAAACCAATCCAAGACCAATTCAAGACCACTCCAAGTCCGCCCGGGAAAACCACTTTATTTCCAATTTGATACACGATACCGCCAACATCATGCAGCAGACAGCCTGGAGTTGGCACTGGATGTGTACCATCATCCATGCTAGCTCTCACATGAACGAGCGATGCGGCCAAGCGACGCTGGCAGCCTGCTGGTGTCGCTGGACTCGATGCTGTCCAGCCAGCCTCGCAGAACGGAGAGCGGCACCAGCTACAGCTGCACACCCTGCGCGCAGAGTCCGCGGGCGGACAACGGCGGGGCTTGGACCCAGATCGCGACCCAAGAGGCGCAGCTGGACGGTGCAAATCCGCCGCTGCTGCACTCGACGTCGAACATGCTGCCGATTCTCGGCGAGCTGGACCTGAATCGGTCAGATTTGCCCCGACTATTACAAGAGCGCAGTATTGACTGCTCCGCTAGATGGGGTGTACTCGCGGCTCTTATCTGCCCGATCGCGCCACAAAGCGGGTGCTTGAGAGTGATGCGAGCATCTTGCATCTTGCCATATACATCTGGGATGCGACCACAAAGCTTTCCCAGATCGCACGCCATTCTCGCCGCTTTCTCTGCCGCAGGCTCCAGTACGACGACGGGTCTGCATCTGAGCCCAGCCCGAAGGCCAGTCCACAGTTTGTCGGCCGCCATGTCTCAGCAGCGCGCCGCAGCGCCCAGGTGCTTCCGGGTGACGTCAAGGCATTGCTCCAGCACCAAGTTGCGTTGGCATGCGAAGGCAGTACGGCCGCTGCTCCACGGTCGCCGAGCCACAGTGCACGAGGCACGCCCGCCCCTCTGTTTCCTGCACACCTGCCGCCTCAAATTTTGCTGTTCGCCGCGTTGCTCAGTCAGCCCTGCGGCTGTGCAGGCCAGCACTTTGGCGCAGAGAGTGCTGCGCTCGCCAGAGAAAACGCTGTGTTGCGCCACCAGCTCCAGGCCCACCAGGTGCGGCGTCCCTACGCTTCTGGCCCTTGCTTCATGTGGTATGCTTGTTACCGCTTGTTAATAACGGTCGGCCGGGTCTTTGCAGGCGCTGCACGAGAGCGCGCTGGCGCAGGAGGCGCAGGTGCAGGCAGCAGGTGACCGCGTGGCCCGGCTGCTGCAGCGACTCGACGGCCTGCAGGCGGCTGCTGCAGAGATGGCGGCCGCCAGCAAAGGGGAACAGCGTGCCCTGGAGGAGAAGGATGCCACCATCAGGCACCTCGAGATGTGAGTGCCGGTGCTCTGGCTGCCCTTGAGCCCAGCATGCAGCAGGCGCCGACAGCTGGGCGTGGCGCAGGCGCAACGCGGAGCTGCTGCAGCGGGTTGAGCTGCTGCAGGGCGTGGCCCAGGAGGGGCAGGATGCCTCGCATGCGCTGGAGGCGGCCGCCGGCCAGCTGCGCGCGGACCTGGCGGCCGAGGCGCAGCAGAGCCGGGAGAGGTGCTGCTCCAATGAATAGCACCGGTCGCAGCCCTGTCAGCAGAGCGGCTGCCTGCCGGCAAAGAGACAGGCCGAAGTGGTCCCACGGTTCTGCAGGCTGGCAGCGGCGGAAGCTAGGGCAGCCGCGCTGCAGCAGCAGCTGGCAGAGGCGCGCGCCCAGGCGGCGCTGCAGGAGGAGCTGCGGCTGAGGGAGGCGGCGGCCGTCCGACGCCTGCAAGAAGACCTGCAGGTCGGCTGCAGAGGCTGCCGCTCGGCGGCTCTCCAGCTTAGCGCTACCCTTGCAGAGCACGGCAGCAGGACAGAAGGCCGAGGCTGCTGCCATGCAGGCGGCGCAGATGAGGGCCTCGGCAGCAGAGGCGGAGGCACGCAGCGCGGGCCTGGCAGCGCAGCAGGAGGCGGCGGTGCTGCGGGAGCGCCTGGCGCTGGCGGCGCGGGAGTGCGCGGCCCTCAAGCTGGAGCTGGGCCTGGGCGCCTGGCCCCCGGCCACAGCCCGTGGGTGCGTGCCCTGCCCCTTCTCTCTCACCGAGCGGCACCTTCTGATCAGTCAGACTCATGAGTCCCGCGCAACTGGCAGGAGCACTGACGTCGTCCCCTCTTGGACGTGCCCACTGCCGCCGCCTGCTCAGGCTGCAAGCCTCCCGCAGGCAGCCCAGGTGCAGCCTGACCTGGCGAGGCAGGCGCCGCTCGAGCAGGCAGAGGCTGTCGGTGAACGGTGAGCCTCCACTGTCTGCTGCTGCACCTGGTATGTGGGAGCGGGCGGTACCATCCCTGTGCTGAGCTGAGGGGCTGCTGCAGGCGAGGCACAGCTGGGGAAATTACCCGGCACCCAGAGGACGCTGGCAGCAGCAGCTGGCAGCAGCCGGGCGCGGGGGTTGTCTTGGATCCGGGCCCTGACTGGCAGCAGTCACGGGCGGCCGGTGTGGCAACGCCGCGCAGCCAGCAGCTGAACCTGATGGCAGGCGGCCGGCCTGCGGAAGCTGGTGCCGGGCTGACGCCACGGCCAACAACCCGACCGTACGCGACTGAAGTCTCGTTGCAGGTGCCTCTCCTCCTGCCCTCGTCGGCATGCTGTCAGCAGCTCGGGCAGCTTGCCGCCAGTGCTCTCCCAGATGATCGCCTTCAGCAGTGGATCCTTCGAGTCTGTCAGGAGCGATGAGGCTCGTGGCAAGGCCTGCCGGCTTGCCGCTGACTTATTTGACGGGCAGGAGTTCATGGGCAAGACGGCGGCGCTGGAGGCGCGGCTGATGGCCGTCAACAGCGAGAAGGCGCTGCTGGAGGGCGAGCTCGCGAGGGCAGGCGGCGGCGGCGGGCGCACGCTCGCAGAGCGCCACCGCCGCGCGACCGCCGAGGCGCGGCTGGCAGCGCTGGGCCGAGAGGCGGGCGCTCTGCGCATGGCCCTGAAGGAGGTTGGCGCGCTGAAAAAGTGACCCGCTGGGCCGCAGCTGGGCCCTGGACTTCCACCGCCGCTGCACAGTGTTTTTGGTGCTGCAGCACTGTGCCCCCCAGGACGTTCTGTGGCACTGTAACGCCTGAGCCGTTTCGCCACGCTGCTGCAAAGAACACTGCTTGATTTCCGATTGGAAGGAGCAACTCACCATGCTGCTGATTGCGGCTCATGTCCGTTTGACTAATGAGCCCCGAGCAGCCGCCACGTGTGCCACTTTGAACGGTGCGGAAATGCAGCAGCCCTCAGAAAATGGACTTGATCGGGCTGATGGAGCTCATCAATTGACAAAACTTTGCTCACGTTGAGATGCACGGCAGTAGTCACATGTGTTGCAACTTGGATGCGCCGCCCTTGGGGCTGCCACTCAGCTCTCAAGCCAGCAAAGCAAAGCAGACAGAAAGCAGACGCGCGACCCCAGCATGTGGGGCCGTTTCTCAGGCGCCGTCTGTTCCTAGGGAGCGTATGGCAAGCATGGCAGCTCCAGCTACAGAGTGGTCGTGTCCGGCTCGATGATGCTCCGCACGCCCGCCCTACCAGCGAAGCCTGGCTGTCAGCAGCCTCTTCGTGCAGCCCTACGGTGCTGAGTGCTGAGACTCCAGCAAAGGCAGACCTGTTGATCATCTGTGTGAAGAACTCGGCGTGCTCCTTCATGCAGGAGACGACCAGCGCCTGGCCCAGCTGCTTGGAGGTGTTGTAGCAGTTCTTTGCCTGCTGCTCGTCCACGCTGCTGATTGTGGTGGTCAGCGTTTTGACCACCAGCTCCTCCGTGTGCGTCGGGCTGTCCAGCAGCACCACCCTGCGCCCAGACTCCAGATTGAAGCCGCAGTTGCAAGACATCTTGATGAGCACCTGGTGTTTGGTCACAGGTATGCACTTGGATGTCCAGCAGTCCACACAACAGGGTGAAGCAGCGACAAGCTTGCTGCCTGATTCTGGTGATTCTGGAGCTGCCGATGCTGGAATGCCACGCACCGCCAGTCGCCACCGCCGAGCCCTTTGCCACCTCCAGCATCAGTCGAGCCGTAATAGTTGTCCGGCAGGACTTTGCTCTCGTCTTCCGTCCTATCGAAGCCCGGCTTCTCCAATAAGCCTGTGCCACGCATGCACACCTTTGAAGGGCTCGAGTTCTGCTTCCCGGTCGTCTGGTGCCCCTTGTGTAGGTGCCTATCAGCAAGTCACGAGTTTTGGCAGCCATCTTGCTGCGTTCCAGGAGCTTCGTGCTGCAGGTAGCGCCGACAGCTCGCTCGACATGCGAGCAAGTTGCGCTGCGCACCAGTTCCTCCCTTCTCGTCGTCGTTAGGCAGTACGGCCCGCAGCCTGCCGCGCCGGTCCACGTGCTTTCGGCCCACACGGCGCAGGCTACTAGGCGCGGCGCGAGATGCGGAGCGACCGCACGGCGTCCCCGAGAGGGCGGCGCGTCCGCTGGTGCTGGCCAGCATGCTTCTCTCAGTTTAGGGTGCTCGCTCCAAGTCTTACAATGACGGGGCGCGCGCGATCGCAGTTTTGTGGCCGCGGCCGCAGTTCGGGCCGGGTTTTCGCGCTAACGTCAGCCCGGCGCCTTGCGGCGCGACAACTGCGGCAGGCCGGACTTCAGGCTGCCCAGCGCCGAGGTGCGCAGCCGTGGGCGGGCGGCGCCGGTTGGGGAGCCACCTCCCGCGGGACTTGCAGGCTCCTTCCCGCCCGCTGACTTCCCGGCGGCGGTCGGACGCGCGCGCGGGCGCGACCCGCCGCCCCTGCCGCGCTGCGGCGACAGCGGCGGCTTGCCCGCCGCTGCCGGCGCGCTGGCAGGCGGCGACGACGGCTGCGGGCGCGGCTGCGGCGGAGGGTGGGCCGGCGGCTTGCTGCACGCAAGCCCGCACGCGGCCAGTCAGCACGCTGCGCGACCTCAGCACGCTGCTGTGTCGTGGGTGGAAAGACAGCTGCACCCGCCCACGGCCGGCGAGTCGAACAGCGAGTCGAGCGCCTCGTAGTTGATCTTGCTGCTCAGCTTTTTGGCGGTCAGCAGCTTGCGCACGCCGTCCGCGGCGCTGTCGCTCGGCTCCAGCTGGTCCTCCGGCTTGGGCCGGCTCTTGCTGCCCTTGGGCCGCCCGCGCGGCCGCTTGCCCGGCGCGGACCCCTCCGCAGGCGCCGCCGCCTCAGCCTCCTCCTGCTCGGCCGCACCAAGCTTTCAGGCCCGCGTGCGGTTTAAAGTCTGCTGCGCTCGCAGATGCTCCTGCGGCCCCAGCTCGCCTCCCTTCCCTCCACACCCGTCCCAGCTCTCCAGAACTACTGGCAGGCAGCCTGGCCACCAGCAGCAGCAGCCATGCGAGCGCAGGCGGACGCGTGCCAGGCAGGGGAGGAGGGCAGCGGCCCACCTCTGGCGGCGGGCGGCAGGCGGCCTTGAGCGCCTGCTTGTCAATGTAATCCTGGTTCATGGCCGTCCACACGATCGCCTTGAGCCGCACCTCCTCCTCCGAGTGCAGGAAGCCCTCCGCCTCCTCGTCGGAAACGTCCGACAGCCTGCCGCAGAACCGCCCCCCGTCAGCAGCCGGACAGCCGCCGGCCGGCTGCGTCGCAGACTCCCGGTTGCAGCCGAAACGAACACTGGGAGGCACAGGAGCGGGCGGCTCGCGCCCAGCGACGCTTGAGTGGTTCGCGCATTCGTCACGGAACTAGAGTTCAGGATGCCACAAACCGGAATTCCAGTTTGCCAGTTTCCTTCCCGGAAACCGGAATTCCAGAAATTCCAGAAAGGGCGCACGTCTCCTTGACGTCTAGCTGCGGCGTTTCGTACACGTTGACCGGCGGCCCCGGCAGCGGCTGCTCGGCGCCGCCGTCCCCCAGCCCCTCCTCCTGCACCAGCGCGGCCAGCGCGGCCAGCTCCTCGGCGTCGTCCGCCGGCGGCGGTGAGTCCGCGGGCGCGCCGCCGCGCCGCCGCTTGGCTGCGCGCGGCAGCAGGGAGGGCGCGTCGGCTTTCTGCTTGCACGCCCAGCTGGTGGGTCAGGGGGCAGGCTGGGATGGGGGGGCGTACGCTTGCTGCCGCCCGCCTTCCCCCGGCGCCGCTTGCCCTGCCGGCCACGCGGACAGACCCGCCTCAGCCCCTCTCGTCCGGCAAACGCAGGCTGGGAAAAGCTGGCAACCGCAGCGGCACTGGCAACGGGTGCCTAGGGCCAATGCAGGCTGGGCAGGGGGGGAGCGCACCGCGGCCGGCGGCGCCTCGGCCGGCGGCGCCTCTGCGGCGGCGGCGGCGCTGTCTGCAGCGACTGCAGCCTCGATTTCCGTCGCGAGGTCGTCGGCGCCCTCGCCGGGGAACTGCGGCAGCGCCAAGGGGGCCTCCCCGCCCTCGAGCCGCGCCGGCGGGGCTTCGCCGCCCTCCAGCCGCGCCTGTGGGGGTTGGGCAGCAGGGGTCAGGCCAGGCACTTTTCATGGCCTAGCATGGCCTAGCATGGCATGGCATGGCATGGCATGGCATGGCATGGCATGGAATTGGGCAAAAGCTGTGTGCATGTGGGGCGCCATTCCATGCTGCATGCCAGGCGCAGAGTGTGCTGCACGCCGGGTTGCAAGCGTGCGGGCATGCGCTTTTGGCCTTGGCCTTGGAAGGCTGCCTGCCAAGCGCCGCAGACTCTGTTGACCCTTCTGCCGGCACAGCAGGCGCCTGGCATTCTGGTGTCCAGCTGCCCATGCCACTCTGAGCTTCTGGCAGGGGGCGCTCCCAGGCAGGGCGGGTGGCGCACCGGGCTGGGCGCGGCCGCGAGGCTCGGCCTGAAGGCGGGCGGGTTGGCGCCGGCACCCATGCCGCCCGAGACCTGCAGGAAGTGGAGGTAGCACTCCTTGCACATGCCGCAGGCAAAGTACGGCGCGCCCTGGCCTGCAGACAGCAGCAGCCGACAGCGTCAGGACCACCAGCCCCGCGGGCCGGAGGGGCCCGCGGATGTGCCATGCGGCTGCTCGGCACGCGCCACACAGCAGCAGGCGCGGCAGCGCCAGGGACCGGCAGTTGCGGCACAGCTCGCTGGCAGCGGGCAGGCAGCCTGGATCTCACCGATGTGCGTGCACTGAGGGCCGCCGCGCGCCGCGTCTGACGGCCCCGCCGCCGCCGACGCCTGCTCCAGCTGCAGCAGCTCGCGCTGCTCCGCAGCCTCGAGGCTGCGGCTGATGTCGTCGAACTCCGTCACCGTCAGGCTGGAGGAGCCGGTGGCGGCAAACTCGGAGACGCGTTTGTCGAGGGTGGAAACGCCGATGCGGACCGCCTTGACGACGTCCTCCTTTGACACCTCGCAGCCTGCCGGGCAGCGGCTGCGCCGCTCATTTCCAGGCATGACACCCGCCTGCTGTCTGCTGGGCGAGGCCGGCACCCGCCGCTTTCCTGAACCGGCGCTGCTAGAGCGCCTGCGCCTCGCACTGCTCGGGATCTGTGGTGCATGCCTGCTGGGCTTGCAGGGCCGCTGAACAGGCGGCAGCTGGCAGCAGGCAGGGCTGCTGGAGCGGGCGCTGCTCAGGCCCGGGCTGCTCTCTACACAGCCGAGGGGCCGCTCTTTCTGCTGCACGGCAAGCCCGAAGCGGCTAGCAAGCGCACATGCAAATGTGAATTTCGGCAGCATGCCCCCAAACCTCGCCTGGAGGCCGCGCCCAGCAACTTTCCTCCAGGAAGTGAGCCTGGCGGGGAGAGGCGCGCCGTGGATGTGGCAGGACACGAACAGCGCGGCCCCGGTGATGCCCGCCGGCTTGCGCCCGGTCTGCAGCCAGTCGCGCTTCATGGAGGCCACCAGCCGCAGCGCCGTGCCGGCGACCGCCTGCACCTTGCGGCCCAGCGCCGGCTGCAGCCGGTCGGCAAAGCGGTGCAGGTAGAGGCTGGGGTCGACCGGCCTGCAGGCAGGGGAGCAGCCGGTGAAGCTGTCCCGGCGGGCGGCATGCAGGCTTGAGGCTTCTGGGGGAGGAGGAGGGACGGCATGCTGGCGCTCAGACGGGTAGAAGTGCCAGCATGGGCTGAGGACGGCAGCAGGAGGTCGGGCCGGGCGCCATGAGGCGCATGGGGCGGGGGCGGGCTCAGGACGGCAAGCCATGAGGCGATGGCATGTGGACAGAAATGCGAGCAGGCTCGTGCGCGGGCAGGAGCTGCAGCAGCTGGGCCAGGCCAGGCGGTTCAGGGCCACATATGCAAAGTGCAGACACGCCCCCCTTCCTCATGCAGCCTGCGTTGCTGCGGCAGCTGGCGGATCAAAGTCTAGGCAAAGGTACAAGGACCCAGGCTGGCTGTCTTGGATGTGAGGCATGCGACTGTGACGTGCGGCCGGCAGCTATTTGTCAGGGACTGCACCGCGTCATGATCGGGTGGTCCTCCAGCCGCAGCAGCTTGCCCAGCTGCAGGAACACCGAGCCGAGCACAAACACGTTGATGTGCAGGCTGTCGCTGAAGTCGAGCAGCATGAAGGGGTGGCCCTCCTGGCGGCAGATGATGTAAATGGCGGCCGCCGCGATCTGCACTCGGTGGGAATGGGTATCAGGGGCTTGCCTTTGCCAGCAGCAAGCATGGCACTTGCACTGCTGCCATGCAGGCACGCTGGGGGCCCACTGTGTCTTGCTGCGCAGGCTTTGCCCACAAGGCATGGCACAGTCGTCTATGGCATGGCTGCAGAGGAGGGGCGGAGGGGTGCCTGCGAGACGCGGCGGCCGCGCGTGAAGTTGTGGTGGATTGCCAGCTGGTAGATGCGGTGCGCCGCGTTGATGACGTCGTCCTTGGGGCTGATGCCCAGCTTTTCCACCAGCGAGATGATCTCGTTCTTGCCGCGGGTGCTCGCCTTTTCCGTCGAGTCGTACTGTGCCAAGCAGGGAGAGTCAGACATTGGAGGCTGACATGTGCTCCACATGCACACGGCGTAGAGGCAGCCAAATGGGCCACATGCCTGCAGGCCGTAGATGCGGCCACCCGAGATGCGGCCCAGGCCGTGGCTGCCTGCGTTGTTGGAGACAAAGTGGCCTGCGACCGTCGCCTCGCCGCCCTCCTTGGTGAACTGCGGGTCGCTCGACCAGGAGACCTGCTCGATGATGTGCCCGCACAGCGTGCACACCCTGCAAGCCGGGCGACATTGCGGCTCAGTTTTAAGCTCCTATGGCCTCAGCCGGTCCTCCTAGGTGCCATGCGCTACCCATGCGGCACGACCACCGGAGGCATCTGGCCGCCGTCGCTGCTTCCCTGGAAGGATCGGCACCTATTGACCCCGATTATCGCGCGCGAAACCAGCCTTTCGGCCTCCAAGACTGCACGCGACTCCACATCGGTGAGATGCTGGGGCACTGGTGCGGCATGGGCGGGCCGGAGCGCACAGGTAGCCCGCCGTCTCGTCGTGAAACGTCTCCACATCGCACTCGCAGCGCGTGCAGCGCGTCATGGCTGCCGGGCCGGGCCCCTGGCTGCAGATTCTGACCTCCTCAGCTCGAGGCCGCGGGCCCGGGCTGCCTGCGCCTGCCCAACGCCCGAGCGCGCCGCGGAACTTAGCGGCGGGCGTGCGCGGCTGCGATCGAGCTGGGTCGCCGGAAAACCCACTCTGGTGTGTGCGGCGGCCCGATTACAAGCACAAGGGGATCCGGAGCCCAGTGTTCTACGCCAAGCTTCCCCCTACCGCCTTTACTCGCCTGACTGACATTTGGATGACCTCCGATTAACGTGCTGCTGATCGTGGCAATACAGCTTTGAGGTGGTGGGCATCGCGCCCAGCGGGAAGAGGAGCACAGCACCAAGCAAACATCGACAATGCCAATTCAGCACTTCAGAGGACACATCGCGGCAGTCCCAGACAGCAATGCACGCACCAGCTCACTCTCGTGGGTGAGACGAGCAAGGGGGCACGCTTCACAGGCTGAGATTTGAAGATGGGATTGCCCTGATGGGCGGCAAAGTGAGTTCTCTCGGCACGGATAGCTGATCGACCACTGGTGGCCATCGATGGTCACTAGCTGCTGCTGCATGACGAGTCGACTAATATTTCTGCCTGGAATGAACGCCAAAGCGCGGCAGAGCCCTTCTCACTTCTGCATCTCGCCTTCCGCAACACACACGCCAGAACTTTGCATCAACTCGCGGCCTGTGATCCATTCTCGCCGTGAGATCTTCATACGCACGTAATTTGCATCAGTGCAGCTCGCTGCTGGCACGCAAAGCGAGCATTTGGTTTGAGCGCGCATGGCGCACGAGAAAGACACCCCGCAGGGCGACCTGTACGACGATGCCGATTACAAGCTGCGCTACGAGGCCTATGGGTGAGCGTCCTGCCTCTGGAAATGTGTGAGGCACCGCTTGCAGCCCGTTGTCACAGTCAGTGAGCACCTGTGTGCCCTACAGCCGGCTGCAGGCGGCGGCGGTGGCCTTTGGCGAGAAGCTCCCGATCCCCGAAATCGTGGCCATCGGCGGCCAGTCTGACGGCAAGTCCAGCCTGCTGGAGGCGTTCCTGGGCTTCCGTTTCAACGTGCGGGAGGTGGAGATGGGCACACGCAGGCAGGCTCACCCAGTTGCACGTATTGGGACTGCCGCCACACAGCACACTCGGCTGCCTGGTTCTGACAGTAGGTGATTTGCTATCTGTGCAGGCCGCTGATAGTGCAGATGGCGACGAACCCAGGCAAGTCCGCCCCGCTGCCAGGCAGCACCAAGCCACACGGCTGCGCTGGCGACACTGAAGGCGAGCGCGCTGCTGCGCTGCAGAGTGTTTGGAGCCGCGCTGCCGGCTGCAGGCGGAGGAGTCAGAGGAGTATGGGCCGCCCATCGAGCCTGCCAGCGCCGTGGCCGAGGCCATCAAGGCCATGACGGAGGCGCACCTGCGGCAGACGGGGACCACGGTGTCGGCCAAGCCGATCGTCATGCGGGCAGAGTGCGCCCCTGCCGCCCCTCCCGACCACCTCTGCCACACCTGCCTGCCAACACACACGTCCAGGAACTGAGTCACGGAGCGAAGCCTGCAGGTATGCGTTCTGCCCGAACCTGACGATTGTGGACACGCCGGGCTTCATCCTCAAGGTGCTGCCTCCGGCCGATTGCCGCCTGCGGTTACCAGTCTATGCCCCCCTCCGGGACCAGACATGCCCGCTTGCAAGCAGGCGCGGACGGGGGAGCCGGCCACCACGCCGGACGACATCATGGCCATGGTGAAGGCGCAGGCGGCGCCGCCGCACAGGTGCCCTGCATGGTTTGCTGTGCCTGCCGCGCTCTCTAGCCTGTGGCAGGCGCCCTGCTCACTGGTGACGGCTGGCGGGCCGCAGGCTCATCCTGTTTCTGCAGCAGAGCAGCGTGGAGTGGGCCTCCTCGCTGTGGCTGCATGTCGTGCAGCAGGTTCGCCGGGCCCCAATGCGTCACACAGCAGTGCGGGGAGCGGCTCTCAATGAACTGATCCGGGGCAGACGGATCGCACGCACGCCAGCATCTCTTCGTGTCAAAGCTGCCCTGGCATGTTGGGCAGCCGTCTGCGTGCCAGCCTT
The DNA here is from genome assembly GCA_003568905.1 of Trebouxiophyceae sp. KSI-1. Taxonomy (NCBI): domain Eukaryota; kingdom Viridiplantae; phylum Chlorophyta; class Trebouxiophyceae; species Trebouxiophyceae sp. KSI-1. The sequence goes on from BHFV01000236.1 coordinate 12,212, forward strand.
TGATTTGGCTTGCCGGCCTCAGTCCTCCTCCCTACCTCAAGCCCTCCTCGCTCGCCTCTGCAGGTCGACCCCAACTTCAACCGCACCGTCGTCGTCTCGTCCAAATTCGACAACAGACTGGCGGAGTTCAACGAGCGCTGGGAGGTCGACCGCTACCTGTCCGCGGCCGGCTACCTCAACGCGAACGTGCAGCCCTTCTTCGTCGCGCTGCCCAAGGCGCGCTGCCTCTCTCCTCCCCCCTTCCCTCAGGCCGTGCCTGGTCGGCATCCAACAGCCTTTGGAGGGTGCCTGCCTCACCCACTGCCTCATAAAAGTCCAGGGACTTGGTGCACTACCTCCTCTATGTGTTTCTCCAGCGCGCAGGCCTCCCTGTCAGCTGGCAGGAGGGCTGGTCGCCTCGCCTGCCGCGCGCATTCCGCCTCCCTCCGCTCCGCCGCGAGCTCAGCGCACGCCGCCGCCGCAGGACCGCACGGTCGCCAGCAGCGCGGAGTGGCGGCGGCAGATCCAGGCGGTGGACGCCAACACGCTGCGGACGCTGCGCACGCGCGTCCAGGGCGGGTTTGACGAGGAGCGCTTTGGCAACCGCATCGGCTTCGGCAACCTCAAGCGGCACGCCTTTCCCGGCGGCGCACTTGCGATTGCGAACCGTGCGAGTTGATGGAGCTTGTAGCTCAGCCGGCTTCCATAAGTGCTGGCAATTACTTCGCGCGGCGCCGACTCTCGCGCGTCGGCAGCGGCCTCGCTGCCTGGGCTCTGATTGCGCGGCGGGCGCGGCGGCGCGCAGGTTCCTCGAGGAGGCCCTCGCGCGGCGCTACCGGGATGCAGCGCCCGCGACGCTCGCGCTGCTGCAGGGGCGGTGCGAGGGCATCAGCGAGGAGCTGTTCGCCGTCGACCGGCAGCTGACCTCGGTCCAGGACGTGGCCGCGCTGCGCAAGGCGGGTAGGGCCGCCATCAGCATTTTGGCCGCCTCCTACGCTCCCGAAGCGCGTTCGGCTGCACTTGTGTGGTCGTTTCAGACGGCTGCTGCGGCATCAAACCGTTTCCTCGCTGCCTGGCTCATGAGTCGTCTGCAGCCCGTCTGCATCGTCGCTGCTGCCGTCAACCCCGCATGGCGGCCCTGATTGACCAGAACTGGGCCTGCAGGCATGGAGCACGTGCACGCGCTGGCGGCGGCCGTGCGTGGCCTTCTGGACGGCAGCGTCTGCCCGGACCCGGCCCGCTTTGGCATGAACTCTGAGGAGGAGCGGCTGGAGAGCACCATGCCGAAGGTGCGCACTGCTGCCCGGTCAGACCGTCATGAGGGGGAAAAAAGGAGGCAGTAAAATCACATGCGTCTTTGTCGTATTGCATGCATCTTTGTCGATTGCCAGGCAAGCTGGACAAGAGAGCGCAGGTGCTTGAACTGGCAGGGGTGCTGCAGGCAGAGCATGCTGGAAGAGCTGCTGCCAGGCTGCAGCTCTGATGTTTCAAGTGCAGCAGCTGCTGCTGGCCTGGGGCAGGAGCACCTGCCGTCATCTGTCATGTGCCCTGCATGCAGTGGCCGGGCGTGGAGGGCCCGCTGGAGCCGCCCAACGCCGGGCTGAAGCTGTTCGGAGGCGCCGCCTTCGAGCGCTGCCTGGCCGAGTTCCAGGAGGCGGCCGGCCAGCTGGGCTTCCCGGGAGGCGCGCCCTGCCCCTGCTCGCAGCAGGACCCAGCAACGGCAAATCCTGCGCAGCAGGAAGGCAGGCTCAGCCAAATGGAGCTCGGTAAGTAGGGTGGCGGACGCAGAGCGGACAGCAGTGAGGCAAATTCAAATCAAAATCCGAGAAAGGCGCCATCCTGCCAGCCCCTGTTGCAGGTGAGGTGATGGTTCAATTTTGGTGTGAGATTTCTATCCAGCGTTCTTGCCACAGTCCCCCGGAGGAGCGCTGCCAATCGACTGCCCACTACTCGAGTGACTAAGCCAGGAAGGCTGATCGTACCCTGCCTCAATCCCCAGGGGCGCGTTTTGAACCGCATCCAGCTGCACAGTGCCCCCCCAGCCCAAGAAGCCTGAGGCCCGCCTGGCCGCCGGCAGTCGGCAGGGACCGCGTGGCCAACATGCTGCTGGCGCTGCGCGGCCGCGGCGTGCGGGACGCCGGGGAGCGCGTGGCGCGCGACCTCGCGCGGCAGGCGGCCGGCGAGCAGCTGCAGCCGCTGCTGGGCGCCGCCTGCGGCCGGCTGGCCTCGGTGCTGCACCGCGCCTTTGACATCGCGGCCGAGACGCAGCAGCAGCAGGGTGCGCTGCCTCCATTGGAGTGTGTGGTTCAAGTCGGCCGGGAGGCCGACTGGATCCCAGACTTTTGAATTTGAATTGCGATATCCGGGGAGAGGTTTCCTTTTCCGCAGGAAGCCCTCATTGCAGATGATCAAGCGGGGAGCTTGGATGTTGTTGGTCACAGATTCCCTCCACATTTCTCCCGTGCCAGCCTGTTTTGGCGACAGCACAAGGACCCACCCCTTGCTAGAGCGCACCACGTGCGCCGGTGTGCCTGCGCGGCAGGCAAGGCAAGGGCAGCCGTGCCAGTTGTCGCCCTGCATGCGGCTGCGTCCGCCCGCCGTCCCTTCCCAAGAAGCCGAGCCTCGGCAGCCTGTCGCGGCTGGGCATGAGGCTGGTGCATGACTCATGTGCCCGGCGCCGCCCCTCCTGCAGGCGCGCAGGCCGAGCTGCTGCGACCGTACGTCGCCTTCCACGCGGCGCTCCGCTCGGCCTACCACGCCTTTGTGCAGCGCCTGGAGGAGCGCACGCGCGAGCTGCTCTGCCACCAGCTGCAGGCGCGCGCCGCCGGGGCCCACCCAGAGCCAAGGCTCCGGCCCCTCCACCCCTGCGCCCGCTCCGGAATGCATCGGCATTCACAGGCGGGGGGCCCGCGCGTTCCAACGGGTGTCTGGATGCTTGCGGCCGTTGCAGGGCTGCTGTGCTGTGCCTGCCAGGGGCGGAATGCGGGCGATGGTTCCGGCACACCGAGGAGCCATGGAATAGTGTCGGCAGAGGCGGCAGGGGGCGGCGTCTGACTGCTGCTGCCACGGGGGGCTGCAGGCGGGCACCAGCGACTTCAGCGCGCTGTCGCTCGAGGGCGGGCCCGAGCCGGAGGACGCCCCGCCGCCGAGCGAGGAGCCGGGCACGCTGCTGCGGGAGCCGCTGGCGCCGCTGGGCAGCCAGATGACGGTGCCGGAGACGCCCTCACCGGACGCGCTCGAGCTCAAGTGCACCCCCCCCCCCCTCCCTGCTGTGATGCGCTGATGCCCAGGGGGTGAGCCAGAGGCGGCAGCGCGTGCGGTCCATAAGGACATGGCATGGCAGGGGACCATGCATCTGGTCGGCTCAGGAAGGGAGGCCGGACTGGAATGAACGAGCCGCTCCCAAGCAGCCGATGTTGGCTGGCAGGCCCCTGGGCGGCGCCCGCACTCCCCTCAAAGCAAGAAGCAGCTGGCAGGACGCCTCTGATGAGATTGCTGCCGGCAGGCGGAGGGCGCGTGCGCGGACCCGGCTGCAGCCGCCGCGGCTCGGCAGGGAGGCGCCGCTCGGCCCCTGCGCCTCCGACGCGGAAATCTGCGCCGCGGCGGAGCGCTGCTTTGGCCGCATGCGGACGCAGCTGACCGCCAAGGCACCCTCCCCCCGCACTGGCGGCTGGCAGGCAGCTTCCGATCAGATGCTCAGGCGGCGGCGGCGCGCTGCTGCAGGCGGCGCCCAGCGCCCTCAAGACGGGCTTCCTGCAGCCCGTCGGCAGCGGCCTGGAGGCGGAGCTCAGCTGCAGCCTCTTTGCCTGCACCGACGCGAGCTTCATGGAGATGTTCACTGGTGGCCCCTCCCGGCACTGCCCCTGCAGCAGGCTGCTCGGTTGCCTTGCAGCCGCTGACTGCCTGCTCGGCGGGTGTGCTGCAGCCGCGGCGGCAGTGGCGGAGCTAGAGGCCCGGCGGGACGCCCTCGCGCGCCGCGCGGCCGGCCTGCTCAAGTGCAAGAATGAGTTCCAGGAGCTGGCGCGCTGCCTGTAGTGGCAGATGGGCTGTCTGAGCATTGAGGGTTGCATGTGTGCCAATTAGGTGCAGGCTCATGAGCCCATTTCCAGACCTCGTCGGTGATCCGTTGCGTGCATCACTGTAAAAACACGCCAAGCTTGGGAAGCAGATAGCCGCACGGACCACGGTGCCTGATATCCGAGGAAGCAGAGCAGCCGGGATGCGGTGCCTCGCCCAGCGCCCAGCAGCGCGCGCCTGCTGCTCACAGACGCCAATCGCTGGCTCCCTGGTCCGACAGAGCGGCTTTGCGGCACCGGCGAGGCCCATCACGCTACAGCAGCAAGTGGCTCGGCAGCAGCGAGTGCGGAAACGGGCAGCAGTGCGCGCGGCAGCGGGCTTGCGACCAGCCGTATGCGTGACGAGTGTTTCGGAAGCGGACTTCGAGTCGGCGGTGCTGAAGGCGCGGTCCCAGCTGCCCAGCATCGCCCTGGGTCTGTGGCTGGCATGTGACGTCAGCAGCGTGCCGTCCTGCAGCACTGAGTGGTCCATGCAAGCGGCAGGCTTGCGTTCATCAAGAACCATGGTGCCATAGGCAGGCGGCTGGCCTTGTGGTAGGAGGGGGGGAACATCTTCTCGTTGGCTGCTGCAGGAGAAGGACCGAGTGGTGCTGGTCGACTTTTGGGCCAACTGGTGTGGCCCCTGCAAGCTCATTGAGCCTACGCTGAAGCAGGTCGAGCAGGCGCGCCGCGTCTCCGGGCCCCACACCCGTTTGCAACCCAACTTGCCGGTTTCGCCGCCCGACCGACCCCTCTTTACCATGAAATGCAGGAGTTTTCGGACAAGCTGAAGGTTGTCAAGATAGAGACGGACCCGAACCCGGGCTTGGTGGAGAAGTACAAGGTGTACGGCCTGCCGACGCTGATCCTCTTTAAAGACGGCGCAATGATAAAGGGCAGCCTGAAGGAAGGCGCCATCACCAAGCCCGCGCTGCTCAAGTACTTGGAAAAGTACGGCATCGCCAAGGAGGTCGCCTCATGATTGGCGGTCTGTGCAAACGTCGCCAAACGGCGGCGAGCTCTTCTGTGTTGCCTCTGCTGCCGTGCGCAAGAGTGAACTGCTGCTGAATGGAGTGGTTGAGAGGCGCGAGTACTCGTTGTGTGGACTTCTGTCAACAGCTTGAGAGTTGTGTGAGGGGACAGCGGCCAAAGTCTCTCGCCGCGCGGCAAGCAGCAGATTCTGCAGCAGGGCCGGGCGCAGCCTGCGGATGGCCCGCAGGCTGCGCCCGGCCAAACGAGGGAAGCAGCACACGCCAGCAGGGGGTCGACAGCACGAAAGCAAGGCGGGCGCGGCGGACGCGCGGCTCCGCAATGGTACACTCTCACGGGGGCTCCTGGCGCCCAGGGGGGGCGGCCGCGGCAGGGCGGCTCAGCCTGGTATAGCAGCGGCAGCAGCGGCGACAGGCGCACTCACACACATTGTGCGCGCCTCTTGGGGCACGCACAGCCCCCCTCGATTCTGGGCCGCTGCTGTCACAGCGCCGCGTCGTCTGCAAAGATGTCGCCGACGCCCAGCGGGCTCGCCTCCTGGCCGAACCACAGGCTGGGGTCCATGTCTGGCGCGCCCAGCTTCATGAACGTGCTGGGCGAGCCGCTGTTGCTGGGACCCGCCTGCCCCAGCCCCATGCGCTGCTGCAGCGCGGACGGCAGCCCGCTGCCGGACGGGCCTGCGCAGGCCAGCCGCCGCCCACTCAGCAGCGGGCTTCCGACGCCAGGCGCCTCATTGAGCAGGGGGGGGGGGCCACTGCAAGGCTCCCTGGCAGAACGCCGACAATGCAGGGCTCAAGTGGGCCATAACAACAGCAGCACAAGCCCAGAGGTGCTGAAGATAGCCCCTCCTGGGACCTGTACTGTGAGACACATTTTCTCCCGGGGAGGGCCCCGCAGGCAGCAGCCGCACCCGGCCCTCCGAACGGCCCCTCCTCCAGCTTCAGCTCCGGCTGGCCGGCCTGCGCCTGGGCGGCCGCCTCTGACTGCTGCGCCCCGCCCGGGCCGCCGCCGCCGCCGCCGCCCGGAGGCGAGTCCGGCGACATGTGGTTGGTGGAGACCAGCCAGACTCCGATGGGGTCAGATCGACTCGTCAGCACCGCCCTGCAGGGCGCAGACGGCAGAACTTTTACCTCCCCAGGCCTGTGCCATGTGGCTTGGCAGCGGCGCGGCTGCATTGCAGCGTCCCTGCTGCTGCATGTAACCTGTCCTTGGTGCTTGGAGGAGATATGATCGCCCCTGCTGCTGCATGCAACTTGTCCCTGGTGCTGGCAGGAGAGCTGATCATGAGCCATCATCGTTGAGCTCATCGCCATGCTTCCCTGCCACCCTGCCCACCCTCTTCTGCCACGACGCAAGCCCAACCCCACGCCACCTTCCTCGCCGGCATCCGTATTCGCAGCCGCCATTCTCTTTCGGTGTGCCATGCAGCGGCCGTGCAGGGCGGCGGCAGACCGGTAGCGCCGCTGGCCGCCCGGCTCGAGGCCCTCGTCCGGGTCGGGGATGACGAGCGTCGTGCCGTTGGGCGCCGTGACCGCAAAGACGGTGTCCTTGCCGATGCTGCGCAGCTGGATTATGTCATCGTTAGTCACGAACATGCGCGCCTTGTTGGCCGCCTGCTCCGTCATCGCGCCCAGCCCGTCCTGCAGCGCCTTGATGTGCCGCTCCAGCAGCTGACTGTCGGCCTGCGGGGCCGGGCGGGCGGGCGGGGCGCGGGTCACGAACGGCGCTGGGCAGCGGGCCAGAGCCCGAGCAGCCCAAGTGTCGCGGTTTGCGGCCGCCCAGGGCCGGGAGCAGGCATGTCGGGTGGCAAGCTCCATGTGTTCCATGCAGGTGGGCCCAGCGCTGCTCCAGAGCGGCCACCGCATCTGGGGCACCCCCCCCCCTCCCAGCTGGCTGCTGCTGCGGCGCCAGGCACTGTACCAGCGCTCCTGAGGCAGCGGCGGCGGCCTCACGTTCAGCTGCGCCACCTCGTCCTGCAGCGCCTTGTGCTCCGCGTGGAGCTCCTCGTTCCCGGTCGGCGCGCTGCCCTTCCACTGGATGTTGTTCTTGGACTTCTTCTCGATCAGGCCGATGCCCTCCAGCACGTTGGTGATGTCGTAGATGCGCCGCTTCTGCACCTGCAACCACGCCCAGGCAGCCCACTGTGGAGCTCTCCTGAGGCTTGCAGCGCCGCCGGCCTGCCTGCCTCTCCCACCTCCATCACCGTCCGAAAGCGCGCGGCGGCAGCGCAGCGCGGGAGCGCAGGGCCGGCGGGCGAGTGTCAAGCAGTCGGTCGCCTCTCTGATGGCCAGCAGGGCACTTGCGGCTGCTGCACGGTTCAGAGGCAGGCCCGCTGGCGGGGGAAAACGTCGCCCTCGGCAGGGCAGGCGGCATGCTCGCGCTCGGATCTCGCTCCCCGCGTGTCTTGCCGGGCATGCGGCAGCCCGGGCAGCAGGACGCACCGACAGCAGCTCGGCCGCCTTGTTAAGGTCGAGCACGCCGTCGGGCGCGTCTTCCACCAGCTGGATGAACTTTTTGGTCAGCAGGCCCAGGCTGGAGTCGAACCGGCAGTTGGCGCCCCCGCCTGCGCCCGGCCGCGGCCATGCGACCCCGTCAAAGGCGCCACATCAAACCCCTGCAGCGCTGCGTTCCCACCCTCTGCTTTCCACCGGCCAGAGCAGTGGCCTCCGGATCGGCTCCCGCGTGGGCTCCAGAGACTGCAGAAACTACGATGCGCCCTTGGCAGAGTTCTGTGGACACACCTGCACCGCCGGCGTGGCCATTGGCTGGTGACCGGGCTGCATGGCTGCCACGGGCAGAGGGCCGCCGCTTGTCTCGGCCGCGCGTGCCCGGTTGCCCGCTGCCGCCGCCGCCGCCAGAGGAGCCTTCCGGGTGCGGCGCATCGCCTTCGCTGCCCGCCTGGGCCTCGGGCGACACGTCCTGGCCCGGCGGCAAGTCCTCGACCTCCTCCAGGGTGGCCTGCCGCTGCTCGCCCGCCCACGGCTGCTGCACACCGCGCGGGAGCCGACGTCAGCCTCAGGCTCTGGCCTGACAGCTCCCGGAGATTCCAGGCGTCGATGTTGGCCGCGATCACATGTGCGGGTCGCATGCAGCGCGGAACGCAGCCGGCTGAGAAGTGCGGCCGAATCGCGCGCCCCAGGATCTTGAAAGCTGGAGAGAGAGAGATCGCGCGGGGAGGGCAGCCGGCTGGCTCGGGGCGGGCGGCGCGCCTGTGTATGGCCACCTGGAAAGCCGGGATACGGCTGCGGCGCCGTGAAGAGCGCCCTACTCCGCGCCAGCACCTGCGGCGGACCAGCCACTGAATCCCCCGTCCTGCGCGCTCGCCTTCTCGACCCGTCGGCTCGCGCAGCGGCGAGTGTTCTAGAACGCGCAGGTATTGCCGGACAGGTGAGTCGCCCCGGCGCAGCCGTCCTGGACGCGGGCCGCAGCGCGTCTGGGCCCCCACTCCCCGGACAGCAGATGCCTGATCTGGCCGCCCGCTTGCCGCTCAGCGCTTGCCGACAACTGATCTGAGCACTGCGCCCACCTGCGACTCGTCTGCGTGCGCGTGGTAGGCCGCTCGTGCCATCTAATTGCGCCCCAGCCGATTGCTAGGCGTCCAGCGGGCGTCCTCGGCTGCCATGCGGTTCCGTCGTGGGGTTTCGTGATCCGAGATGGGCGGTACTCGTCACCACGACCAGGAGGTAGGCTCGCCAACAAGGACGCTTTCCCGCGCAGCGGCAGCGCCAGCCTGGCTGCCTGGGTGGTGGTGCTGCTCTCTCTTCTAATCCTCTGGCGCTTTTGGTGACCCTCTGGCGCTTTTGGCCGTGAGCATAGTGCCGTGAGCATAGTGTGTTGCAGCTCCGAGCTGTGTGCCCAGCGTTGCTGCCCAGCCGCCGCTGCCGACGCAGTGCAGACGGCAGCGCAAGCACGAGCAAAAACACGCTGGAGCAAAGCAAGTTCGCAGCATGGTTGGGTTCCTTGGACAGTTCGTCTTCAGTTCGCAAGAGAGCAGGCCGAAATTGTCACGCACGCTCGACGAAAAAGCAGTCCCACAGCCGCGCAGCCTCCGCCTGCATGTTGCCGCTGCCCCTGCAGCTCACACCGCCGCCTCAGCGTCACTGTACTCACCTGCCGCGCCGCACGGCTGCGGGCGGAGTCTGGTGCCTTGCCTGAGCCGCAGCTGCTCCAGGATCTCCGCGCCGCCGGCGGCGGCCACCAGCGCCCGCCCGCCCGGCCCGCCGGCCAGCACCGCCGCGAAGACGTGCAGCGCCAGGAGGGCGGCCTCGGGGTCGGGGCTGCGTGCCAGGCTGGCAAACGCAGGCAGCACGCCGCCGGGCACGTCCGCCGGCGCGCGCCCCACAAATTCGGGCAGCAGGGCCGGCTCCTCTGCACGCGCGCGCCGCAGCCTCCTCTCACCGCCCCTGCTGGCCTCGGCGGGGAGGTGCCACCAGGCGAGGGGGGGGCAGCGCGCCGGCGAGCAGGTTTGCCAGGCCGAAGGCCGCCTCCTTGCGGACGGGCGGCGGCGCGTCGCGCAGCAGCCGCGCGAGCAGCCGGTCCCCGCCCGCCCGCCGCAGCAGGCTGCCGCCGCCCTGCCTGCGGGCGAGGCAGGCGCCTGCGCTCTCAACCTCAGGCCCCCCGCCAGGCAGCCAGCGGCGTGCATGCGTGCAGGCAGGGAGGGGAGGGGGAGGGGGGCCGCACGCGCCGCCCGGCAGTGCCGCCAGGTTGGACAGCACCCAGGCCGCCTCCCGCGCCACCGCCGGCCGCCGGCTCTCCGCGCACGCGAGCAGCGCGCGCAGCCCGGGCTCGCCGCCCAGCAGCTCGGGCGCCAGCGGGCCCTGCCCGCCCGCCGCGGCCAGCAGGTTCCCCACGCACCGCAGCGCCGGCGTCAGGGCGCCCGGCGGCAGCTGCGCCTCGCCCGCCGCCATCTGCGCGCCGCCGCGCCTTCAGCGGCCGAGCACGGGCCGTGCTCGCAGGCTGCCGCAGGCGGTGAGCTGGGGAGGGCTCGCCTGCGGCAGGCAGCGCAGCAGCAGGGCCAGCAGCGGCGGCAGCAGCGCGCGCGGCTCCAGCAGGCGCAGCGGCCCGGCCGAGGCGTGCGCCGCCAGCCAGGCGGCCTCCGTGGCCAGCCCGGGCTCGTCGGCGCGGCCCAGCAGGTCCCGCAGCCCAGACTGGAAGCCTTCCGCCGACACCATCTCCCGCACCTGCGGGCCGCCTTTGACTGCTGCAGTGCTGCACATGCTGAATTGCCAGACGGGCACATGTGCTGGCAACAGCCTGCGCCAGCAGAGGCGCCGGCCTCTGCATGCCGGCATGAGCGCGCAGGCAGCGCCTGCATTTCCATTCAGAACCGCCGCCCCAGTTGCCTGCACACTTGCGCCAACGGCAAGCTCCGCCTGCAGGAAGCGAGGTGACGTGCCTCGGGCCCCGCGTCCCGCACGAGGTTGCAGAGCGCCCAGGCCGCCGTCTGCGCGGCCGCCGCGACCGCGCTGCCGCCGCTCGGCGCGCGGCCCGCCAGCGCCAGCCGGGTCAGCGGCAGCAGCGCGCCCGCCGCCAGCAGGCGCGCCCGGAACTCGCGACTGTCGCCCGCCAGGTTGCCTGCGGAGCAGCCGGCAGCCGGTCCTGAGTGAGCGGTGAGGCGAGCGCAGGGAGGCGGACCTCCAGCCGGCTGCCCCTGTGGCTGCCTCTGCTCCGGCCCTCTCCGTCGGGGAGCGAGCCAGCTTGCAGCCATGCGCCGCGGCTCTCGCTCGAGCAGCAGCAGCAGGCAGGCAGACGGCCCGTCGCAGCTCGAAGCGGCGCTGAGGAGCGAGGGCGGCAGCCCACCCAGCGCCCAGGCGCTCTGCTCCGCCAGCGCCACGCCAAAGCCGCCGCTCAGGTGGGCGACCAGGACGGGGGCCGCGTCCAGCACGGCCGCCGCGTGCCGCCGCTCCCCCGCCGCGATGCTGCTGAGCGCCCAGCAGGCTTCGAAGCACGCCTGCCGCGCCGCGCCGGTGTCCTGCCTGCAGGGCGGCCGCAGGGTCCTCCCGCTGAGAGAGCTCCATTATGGTGCGAGGTCCGCGTGCCTGTTCAAGGCTAGTGCCCAAGCATGTATGTGCCAGACCAGGCAGCACGCAAGACAAGGCGATTTGCGAGCCAGAGCATGGGGACGGGCTACAAGGCTTGCTTGGGCATGAGGTCTGCGATGAGCGCGGGCACAAAGCCGGCGTGCGTGATGCCCGCCAGCACGCGCTCGGCCTGCTCCTCAGAGTCGGGGGAGGCCGCTGCCTCGCCTGCACGCATGTTGTCCGCATGTTGGCGTCTCAACCACCGGTGGCTGCATGTCCAGCAAGAGAGCTGCGGAGCCCACCGGCTGCCGAGATGACTCGCCGCAGCAGGACGAGCGCCTCGAGGTGCGCTGCAGCAGGGGCACTCTCTCAGCGTCAAGGTGAAATGGCGGACGTTGACACGCATGCAGTGCATTCATGCTGGTGGGTGATCTTGGATGGGGGGGGGGGCGTGCTTCCCGACCTGGCTGGTCGACAGGCGCAGCCAGCCCGGCGCTGATGCTGCTGAGAGCGGCGGCCAGGCTGCCGTCATCTGTCAAAAGGGGGAGCCTGGCCGCGTCGCCACCCTGTTCCGCTCGTCGCAGGCGCTTGCTCCTCAGCTGCAGCTCCCGGCTCTGGCGCGTTAGGCTGTCGCTCTGCAGAGCCCGGTCGCCATTCAAACCTTTGCCCGCGGCATCTGCCCCGCCTGTTGCGCCATTTTCGACAGAAGCCTGATCACCTGGAGCCGCCGGCGCTCCCTTGCGTCCTCGGCGCCTGGTCCCGCGCGCTTGTAGCCATGTCTCCTGAATTGACGAGCAGAGATTCAAAACGCAGCAGCAGCATTGCAGTGCACGACTGCGGAAGCCGGGCGTGCAGGTACGAAGGGAGAACCTGTCGGGTGCGATCTCGCCTCCCTCTGCGCCCAACATCGCCTCCAGTGTTTGTGTTGGACCTTTTTTGCTGGCTCACGGCATGTGGTACCAGGTTGTCCTGCAGACGTTGCCCAGCCACCCTGCTCTGCCCAGCCACTCTGCCCAGCCACTCTGCTCTGCATGTGCTCCCATCCACAAAGGAGGCAGCATGCAGGTACGGTGTGGCGGCTGGTTTTACAGGCGCGCCGCCATGAAAGATCATTTCCAGCGGCAGTGCAGGCCGCCGGCACAGGAGAGCTGCACCCTGCTGCCGGCCCGCGTCCCTATCTAGCTCAAGTCTGCACTGAAACAGAAAACACACACACACTGAACAGACATACACGGCGCTCAGTCGTCCGAGTCGGGCCACTGTTCCGCACACAACAGGCTCCTGCAAGGCCGCAACGCTCGCCGGTTTCAATACAGGGCGCCTGCCGCGGCGAGCCCGGCCGGGCAGGCAGCCGGGGCGCGCTGGGGCTCACCAGGCCGGCTCTGGCTGGGCGAGGCCGCCCAGCTGCTCCTCCCGCGAGGTGAGCGGGATGTACTGCACGGCCAGCACCTCCTGCCCGCTCAGCCGCCCCTCCGCGTCCTTGTCGATGACCGTCAGGCTCTGCCGCTCGCCGGCGCCGCCGACCGGCAGCAGCAGGCGGCCGCCCGGCGCCAGCTGGTTGAGCAGCGCGGGCGGCACCTCGGCCGCGGACGCGCCCACGTGGATGGCGTGGTACGGCCCCCCTTCCGACCAGCCCTGCATGCCGTTGCCCTGCAGCCGCCAGAGACCCGATCAGCCAGGCTTGGCAGACTTTGAGAGCGGCTGTCCGTGGGCTGGGAGGGCCGCACGGTGACAAAGGAGAGCGCTCCGGCCTGCATCAGCTCCGCCGCCCACGGGATGCGGCCGGCTGCCTGCTGCGCGCGCTCTGTCAGCTGCGGGATGTGCTCGATGCCGACCGCGCGGCCACCCTCGCCGAGCAGGCGCGCAAAGACGCAGGTCAGGTAGCCGCTGCCGGAGCCGACGTCGAGCGCCTTGTTGCCCGGCGCCAGCTGGTCCTTGAGCAGCTCCAGGCAGGTGGCGTGCATGTGCGGCGCGGAGATGGTGGCATTGTAGCCGATGGGCTGCGGCGAGTCCTGGTACGCCATCTGCAGCCGGCTTTTCCCCAGTCAGCAGGCGGGAGTGCAGAAGCACTAGGCCTGCCTGAAAGCAGCTGCAGCCTGCACCGCACCATGGGGTCCAGCACGAACGCCGCGCGGTCCACCTGGCGCATCGCCTCCACCAGCTTCGAGTCCTTGAAGAGCCGCGCGGCTGCGGGCAGTCAGCATGACGTTAGCGCTTTCGGAAGTTTCGGCATGCCATGTCAGGCTTGCCCTCCACAGGGCGTGTCGGTGGGGCGCCACCGTGCAGCTTCTTGACCATCTCATCATTGCTCGACCCGTGGCATGTCCAGCTCATCCTGCGCTGCTGTCGGGACAGCAGCACCGCGCGCTCGGCGCCGGGTGAGTGGAGCCGGAGTTGCCGCAGGCGCGCGAGCGCTGCTTGAGACAGTTTTAGCTCAGGCATTCAACAGGCTCAGCCATCTAGCATCAGACTGGCTGTGATATAAAGTAATTGGAAGCGAGCGAGGTTGGGCCCTGATGTAGACCGCGCAGGAATCGGGCAAGTTTGGCCACTCCGGCACCCATGGTGGTTGGTGATAGAACATTTCCAGACCTGTGACCAAGTCGCAATTGCCCCTCTGCGCCACAACTCGTTGGGTCGCCGGCATTCAGCGGAAACGCATTCCGCAGCCGTGCAGGAGCGGCCAGCAGCGACTGTGAGACTGCACGATTGACGCTGGGATGTATTCCCACTGAGATTCTGCATTCGATCGTTGTCGGCGCCAGGCCCGCCCGCTGGTCGCCATCAATTTTGGTGGGTGCCCAAGACCTCGCCTTCGACACGTGCGGGCCGGCCCGATGGCTCAACTGGCATCCCGCCGACCTGTCATCTGCTTACCCAGCAGCAAGCCCTGCCAGACGTCGAATGCAGCACTGCTGCGGCCGCGCCGGCGCCTGCATGCCAGGTGAAACAACTCCAACCACGTCGCCGGTCCCGGGTGCCGTACTCGAGCTGCCGATGCGTCCCATGCGTACAACTCGTCTTCATTTGGCACTCTATAAGCCGCAAATGATTGGTCTGGGTCCCTGCTCACGGTTCAATGCAATCTTGCTAGCATGGCACCTGGACAAGTCCCGCAAACGCGGCTGTGGCGCTGCCAGGAGGCCCTTGATCGGGGCGTGCCGCTCGGCGCCGTCGCCAGGCGACCCAGCGCCCTCTGCACCGGTCAGCGTTGCGGGCGTGAAGGCGACCAAGGAGGGGCCCAGCACCGATTTTCGCGTCATCTACGGCCGCCTGCTGAAGGCGCGCCCCTGACTCGGACTGCACCAGCACACTCGCCCAGCCAGGTCGCGCGGCACCGCGCCAAGGGCATGACTGCTGGCCGCAGCTGGGCCTGCCCTACTGGCGCGCCGACGGCGGCGGCAGCCGCGCCCGCTGGCGGCTGGCGGGCGTGCTGGCGCTCACGCTCGGCACCACCGGCGTCAGGCGCGCTGTGCTTTGAGTCCCTCTCCCTGTCTATATGCCCCTGACTCTTGGTCGGCTCCAGTCTGGCATCCGCTCTGGCTCGCCTGCTTCCTGGGGCTTAATTTGGGGTAGGGCTTGATTCTGCCACCCGCTGCCCAGCCGCGCAAACTGCAAATCTCACCTCGCGTCGCGCCTCATGGACACTAAGTTGACCAAGGTCGAGGGTCCGACTCCGAGCGGCCGCCCTCGCAGCGTGCTCTTCAACTTCCTCGGCCGCGATTTCTTCAACGCGCTCTCCGAGAAGGACGTCGAGCGCTTTTACGGCATGCTCGCCAAGTGGCTGGCCGCCCTCTTCCTGGGCATCCCCGTCTTTGTCATGCGTGACTTTTTCCAGGCGCGCATCCTTTCCCTTCCCCCTCCCCGTCCGGCCCATCTCAGCAGGCAGACCTGCCGCCTGGGGCCGCCTCTGACGCCTCGCCCTGAAGCAGTCAGGTGACGAGCACGCCCCTGGCAGGCGCCATGCTGGCTGCAAAACAAGCTGCCTCCCCCCTGCAGCAGCTCGCTCGGCTTGGCGTCCCTGGCAGCCCACTTCCTGCACCCCGCCCGCCGCGATGTGAGCCCGCCCGCGGGATCTGAGGCGCAGGCGCGGCTGGCGCTGGAGTGGCGTGACTGGATGACCCGGCGCCTCACGGAGGACTACTTTGCGGATCGCGCCTTTTACAGAGTGCAGGCGGGCGAGCTGGTGGACAACCCGGACCAGCGGATAGCCGCGGACGTCAGGTATGGCCCCCTGCTGCCAAGCCCAGCTGCTCACCCGGCTGCGGATCATCCACAGGGCAGCCACATTAGCAACCGAGACAACGAACACGGCCGGAGCAGCCTGCCAATTGGCGTGATTACGAGCGATGCGTTGGCCGCAGGGCCTTCACCGACACGGCGCTCGGCTTCTCCACAGGCATCCTGAATGCGCTCGTCGACCTCGTCTCCTTCTCGGGCATCCTGTACACCATCTACCCGCCGCTCTTCGTGGCGCTGCTGGTCTACAGCGTCGGCGGCACCGCCATCAGCCTGCGCCTCGGCAAGCCGCTCGTCGGCCTCAATTTCCGGCAGGAGGCGCGCGAGGCCGACTTCCGGCGCGCCCCCTCCTCCCGGCGGGCCCGGCAGCGCAGCGGCGGCGCAAAACAGCGAGCCGCCTGTTTGCTTGGGCCCGGCCCGTCCGGAGCAGCCGGCGCCGCCCTGAGCCGCCCGTCGCCGGCCCGCAGCTTCGGCCTGGTGCGCGTGCGCGAGAACGCCGAGTCGGTCGCCTTTTACGGCGGCGAGGCGAGCGAGGCGCGCCTGCTGGGCGAGCGGCTGCGGCAGCTGGTCGCCAACGCGAGCGACCTCATCCGCACGGAGCGCAACCTGCAGTTCTTCACCTCCTTTTACAGGCGAGCGACTGCTGCGCCGGCCGGGAGCGAGCGGCGGCGGCGGCTTGCGCGCGCTTCCGTGCGGGCGCCGCGCCGCGGGTCGGGCTTGCATGGGGCAAGTGCGTTGCCGGCGCAGCTCGGCTCGGCAGGCTGGGGCGGTCCGCGCGACCGCACGCGCGCGAGGGCAGATCGAGACGCCGCGTCGCGCCTCCAGCCGCCGGCGCGAGCGTTCCCGTGCCGCACGCGCGCGCGCAGGTTCCTGATCGGCATCCTGCCGGCCGCCGTCGTGGCGCCGCTCTACTTCCAGGGCAAGATCGAGTTCGGCGTCGTGAACCAGTCCTCCTCCGCGTTCAACCACATCCTGAACGACGTCTCTTTAGTCGTGTTCCAGGCGAGCTGCGTACAGCCGCCCCCCTGCCGCCCGTACCGGCCGCATGCCAGGAAGCTGCAGCCGATTCCCTGGGAGGCAGCATCAGGGGTCTGCGGGCGCCAGGCAGCAGCTCTGCCCAAAAGGCCACCTGTTTGTATCGAGCCCTGCAGATTTGGCGGGAAATTTGAACGTTTGAAAAGCAGTTCGGTTCCCAACCCCGCAGTTCGAATCGATCGCCGGCTTCAGCGCCATCATCGACCGGCTGGGCGAGTTCACCGAGGTGCTGGAGAGCAGCTCGGCCGCCGGGCCGCAAGGCATCTCGCTGGAGGACGTGCCGCCGGCCGACGGCGGCCCGCTGCTCGCGTTGGAGGCGCTCACGCTGCGGCTGCCTGACGGCGGCACCACGCTCGTGCAGGACCTGTCGCTGGAGGTGGGGCCTCTCTCTGGCCGGGCCTGAATGCCAGAGTGCCGTGTGTGAATTCCGAAGTTGAATCGGAATCTGGAATTCTGTTGCTGAGCCACCCCGTCCAACTGATTGCGGGTCTTGCAATCTGCTCTGCACGCCTGTTTACCCGCGGCAGCGAGAGATGCGGTCGGCCCGGCTGGCGCCTGGCAGTCTCCCGTCCGCACCCCTGTCGGAGGGCAAAGGATGAGTGGAGGGGCGAGCGCGCAGAGCTGAAGGCTGCCTGCGTGCCCTGCAGCTGCTGCCGGGCGACAGCCTGCTGGTGGTGGGCGCGAGCGGCGCGGGAAAGACGTCGCTGCTGCGAGCCATCGCCGGGCTGTGGACCAGCGGCTCCGGCCGCATCCGCCGGTGCCTTCCGACCCCCTCCCTCTTGCGCTCGCCCGCTTGCCAGCTTGGCTCAGCAGCCGACGACAACCAAGCCCCTGCCTCGTGCTTGCCTCAGCCGGTGGCTCCTTGGGAGCGGCTGCCTGGGCTGCATGAGAGCAGGAGAGAGGGGTGGGTTTGACTGCACCCATGAAGTGGGGGCGGCGCTGCAGGTACGGGACACCGGTGACTGCCGGCAGCGGCGCGGGCGACATCTTCTTCGTGCCGCAGCGGCCGTACGTGGTGCTGGGCACGCTCCGCGAGCAGCTGCTCTACCCGACCTGGTCGCCCGCCACCCAGCAGGCGCAGCCCAGGCGCTGCCCCCCTCTCTGCCCCTCGACAGTCAGCTCTGGGGGCCTTCAGGCAGGCGGCGGCTGCGCTGCTGCTCGCCTGCATGCTCGGGAGGCTCCAGGAGGAGGTGACACAGGCGCGGCGCTGCCATGCCAGCTGCATGCACTCACTGGCTGCGGCGAGGGGAACCTTTGCTTGGCAGCCCACTAGGACGCACAGCAGGCGGCGCTGCTGGCACATGGAAGCGACGAGCCAGCAGCGCTGCTGACGCCTGGCTGCTGCTGCGCAGCAACGGCGCCAAGCCGGTGCCGAGCGACGCGCAGCTGCGGGCGGTGCTCGCGCGCGTGCGGCTGGCCGGGCTGCTGGAGGCGGGCGAGGGCGGGCTGGACCGGCTGGCGGACTGGGGCGGGGTCCTGTCGCTGGGCGAGCAGCAGCGCCTGGCCTTCGCGCGGTGCGCGCCCCAGCCAGGGCCTCTGCCTGACGCTGCCTCTGTGTCTGCGCCGCGCCGAGCAGGAGCACAACTCCAGTCGCTGCTTGTTTGGAGTGGGCTGGGGTTGGGCCGAGCAGACCAAAAGGCAAAGGCCGAGCTGCAGTCACGCTGCGGGCAGCCCCTATCTGTGCCTGGGGCCAGCAGCGCCTGCCGCACGCTCCCCAACCCGCACCCCCATGGTGCCACTGCTGCCGCCCAAAGCATCACACCACACTGCAGGGTGCTGCTCGCGCGACCGTGGCTGGCGCTGATGGACGAGAGCACGTCCGCGCTCGACACAGAGAACGAGGCGCACCTCTTCGCCTGCCTCAAGGAGGAGGGCGTCGCTTACGTCAGCGTGGGCCACCGCCCGACGCTCGCCGCCTTCCACACGCGTCTGCTGCGCCTCAGCCCGCGGCCGGAGGCGGAGGGCGGCCGGGGCGGCGCGCGCTGCGGCTGGGAGGTCTCTGGGATCGAGGCGCTGGCGGGCAGCATCTGAGCGGCGCCGCCCGGCGCGGTGCCTGAGAGAGGCTGCCTTTTTGTTGTCTGAGAGGACTCGTGATGCTCCGGCGTGTGCGGCGTTGCGCCGCTGCTGAGACACAGCGCGCGCGTGCCCTTGGTGCGGTAGAGTAGGCAGGGCGGCAGGCGGCTGCTTCTTGACGGCCCGGCTGCGGCAAACTGGAACCACGAATTGAACGCAGCAGCGAGCGATCTTGCTAGTCTCCTAGTCGTTGGGGCACATCAGGCTCCACGTGTCTGTCTCACTCGAAATAGCGGCAAACAGGCACCCGCTCTTATAGCGCCCTCACAGCAGCGGATTGAAGTCGACTGTGTTCCGCTTCAGCTGGCCGTCCGCCTGCTTCTGCGGCGTCGGCTTGGCACCTGCCGGCCGCGGCGCCGTGGCAGGCACCGCCCGCAGCCCCTGCTGGCCCGCCGCCCGGCTGCTGGCGACCGGCAGGCTGCCAGAGTCGGCCGCCTGCCGCCTCACAGGACCCTCCGAGCCGCTGCCGCTGTCTCCGGCGGGAGCGCTCGGGCTGAGCGGTCCCAACGGCGATTGGCTCCCCTGCCTGGCTGCCTGCTGCAGTGGCGACTGCCTGGCAGCTGGCGCGGCAGGCGCCGGCCCCTTGGCCGCAGGCGGCTGCTGTCGCACTGGGGCCGGCACGCTCGGCTGAAGCGGCGGCGGCTGGGCCTTTGCGGCAGCTGCTGGCCTCTGAGCCGGAGCAGCTGGCCGCTGCGGCGCTGGCACTGGCGCGCTTGGCTGCTGCGTAGCCCTCTGCGCTGGCGACGGCGCTGCCTGCGGCTGTGCTGTCGGCGCTGGCGGCCTGCAGACAGCCATTCTGTTGGCGCAGGAGACCTTCCAGCATTGCAGGGCAATCAGGCACCCAGCTGGCGAGGGCCAAATGCAGCCAAGAGCTTGCCTTGGGGTTGGCACAGCTGCTCGCGGCTCCCGGGCCGGCGATGGCGCCCCAGTCGCGGCTGGTGCTGCAGCGGCCGCGGTAGGCTCCCCCAGTCCAGCCTCAGCCGCAGGCGCAGGCGCCCTGCAAGCAGCCGCCCGGTGTCTCAGCCTGGATGCCTCAAGCGCCCGCCTGCATCCACCAGAATCAGAGCAGAGTCTCCTGCGGTGACTAGGGGCCGCCAAGTGCCAGGGGTGCTCACATAGCAGCTGAGTCTGCGGCGGCAGGCCTGGCGGTTGCTGGCGCCGCAGCTGCCACTGCTGGCGCTGCTGCTGGCCGCTGCGCCTCTGCAGCCGGCCGCCGCTCCGGTGCGGCCGACGGCACTGCCGTGAGTCTGCAGCCAGCGATGGGAGGGCTCAGTCCAGACGGGCAAGCTGCATTCACGCAGCATCCACTGCAAGCTGAATTAGGTTCTAAGGCTGAGAGACCGCACCCAGCATCTGGCACAGCGGGAGCAGCAGGCGGCTGCGGCGGGGCCGGCATGGCTGCCGACGCCTCTGCCGGCTGCGCCTGGGCCGTGAGCGGCTGCTGCTGCGCCTCTGTTGCGACGGCAGCTGCCGGTTCTGTTGCTGCCGCGCTTTGCCTGCATGCAGCCAGCCTCAGCAAGAATTGGCAGAGCTGCGTCCGCAGGTCCGTCTGGGTGGAGCCTGCCGCGCACCTAGGCTCGAGCCTGCTGGCCGCTGTCTGTGGCGTCGCCGGCGCTGCTTCCACAGACGCTGCTGTCGCTGCAGCCGGCTCGGCTGCTGGCTGCGCCTGGGAGGCTTCCTGCCTCACCTCTGCGTGTGCAGGCCTGCCAGGCGACAAGCCTCCCCATAAGGCCCTGCCAAGACTGGCCAGAGGCCAGCAGCAAGGTCCTGCACCGCTCACGTGGATGGAATACTTGCCTCTCTGCCGCCGCTGCAGGCTCAGGCCGAACAGCCTTGGCCGCGACTGACCCAGTAGCGCCGTTCGGGCTGACAGCGGCTGGCACCTCCGCCTGGCTGGCAGACGCTGCAACGCGCTGGGCCGCGTCCTGCCCGCTCTGCCCACTGCTGCTTGTTTCAGATGGCGCCTGCGCTGCGCTCGTGGCGGACGCAGGCTGGGCTTCCGAGCGGCTGCTGGCTACAGCAGCGCCCAGCGTCGGGGATCCCGCTGCCTGCTCCAGCTGCGATGACGAGCTCGCAGGCGGCGGAGCTGCCTCAGCGCCGGCACTGCCGCCTTTCGGCTCTCCTGCCTCGTCCCGGGCTGGCTGGCTGGCCTCTGGCTGCGGGGGCGCCGCAGCCGCCTGGGGCGCCCCGGCAGCAGCCGCTCCGCTCTCCGGCTGTGACCGGACGGGGCGCGGCGACGGGAAGACGATGGCAGCGCCGGCTGCGGCAGCGACAGGCTGGTCCGGCCGCTCGGGCGGCGCCGGCTCCTCTAAGTTGGCCACGACAATCGGAGATGCGGCGGCTGGGGACTCGGGTGCAGGCAGCGCGAACTGGGCGGCCTTGCCCTCCAGCAGCGCGACCACACCGCCCTGCGGGCGCAGCAGCGGGTGTCGCTGCAGCAGTCGCTAGCAGCGCATGCAAACCTTGCTGCCACTGCCTGTTGCAAATGTGCAGTCAGGCGGAGACTGCGGCAAGCCTAGGGGCAGCTTTGGACTGACGCTGCTCCGCTCGCTTCGCTGGGTCCGGGCGGGAGGCCGCCGGGAGCACACCTGCTCGCCGCCTGAGGCCGGCAGGAAGAGGTCGTGGCGCTGCCGGCTATAGGCCTGCCACACCTCGGAGCCGTCGAGCTGCTCGTTGACGGCGGCCGCGTGGATGCCATCCGCCGTCAGCAGCCGGATGACATCGATCGCCAGCACGCGCTCCACCTGGCTGTCGCGGTCCTGCGGCCGCCGCGGATTCTGCGGTCAGAGCCGCGGCCGGAAGGGCTGTGGCAGGCGCAGGCGTCCAGATGCTGCATGAGTGGCGCGCCTCCTGTGCGGGGCCGCCTCCAGCAGGGGCGGCCGCGCGCCAGTCGAGCTTGCGCAGCAGCCTCGGCAGCAGTCCCGCGGAGAGCAGCGAGCCGACGAGCAGGTCGCGCGCGCGGTTGGCGGGCGCCAGTGCGCGCACGAGAGTCTCGAGCGCGAGCGCGGAGCCGGCCAGGCCCCAGCGGTCCATCGCGGCCATGAGCGG
This sequence comes from Trebouxiophyceae sp. KSI-1, assembly GCA_003568905.1. Classification (NCBI taxonomy): domain Eukaryota; kingdom Viridiplantae; phylum Chlorophyta; class Trebouxiophyceae; species Trebouxiophyceae sp. KSI-1. Next base: position 33,651 of record BHFV01000236.1, read on the forward strand.
GCCCGCGGCGGGCGGCGCCGCGCGCGAGACCGCCTCCGCAGCGGCCGGCGCCGCCGCCAGCTGGTGCAGCAGGCGCAGCGCGCTGCCGCCGACCTCGTCGAGCGCGGCCTCGCCTTCCGGCGCGGCCTGCAGGCGCGCGGCCAGCAGGCGCAGCAGGCGGTCGACGTAGCCGAGCGCGACGGCGTGGTCCGCCAGGCCCGGGTGGCGTCGCAGCAGCTCGACCGCGGCCGCGGCCAGCAGCAGCGCCGCGTCGCGGCCGGGCGCGGTGCCGGCCGCGATCGCGGACAAGTACTCGGCGACGAGGCCCTCGAGGAAGGCCTCCGGCGCGCGCAGCGGCGCGCCCGGGTTCTTCAGGAAGAGGCGGACGTAGACGCCGCCGACGAACATCTCGCCCGCCAGCTCGCGGTACTCTATCCGGAAGTCCTCGGGCGGCGCCCAGCCGAGCACGCCGCGCGCCTGCGGCGCGCGACCGCCGTCACCCATCCGTCCCGTCTCTGCACCCCATTGCGACCACGGCTGCGGGGGCAAGAGGCGGCAAAATGCCTGGCTGCTCCGCGCGGCATCCGCGAGGCCCGCGATCTCAAGCGCGGCGGTTGTTGCCATGTTCTGGCTCCACACGCGCTCGGGCGTCTCCGACTCGAGGCCCAGCGCGGCGACCACGGCCTCGCCGGGGCCGTCCTGCAGGCGCAGTGGGTGGGAGCTCAAGCCATCTGGAGCGATTCCATCAACGAAGCGCCCCAGCGCCTAGTCGAGGGCCTGGGGGGCTCCACCTGGATCGCAGTCACCATGCCGGGCGGCAGCAGGCGCCGCAGCAGCAGAACGACGCGCGGCCCATGCAGCGTGTTGGCGCAGACGCGGCCGAGCACGGTGGCAGCCGACGCCTGCACCGCCGCGGCGGCCTCCTGCGACCCCGCCGCCTTGCAGTCAGTCCTGCCGGCCCGCCCCGCTTCTGTCCCTCCACAGCGCCCCAGTCCGCCATTGCATGCGGGTCAAGGCCAGTCGGGCCTGTGCTGGGCTGCACAAGCAGGCAGGCGGCTGGAGGCGGAGGGTGCGGCCTCGCCTTTTCGGCGGGCGGCGGCGCCACGCTCGGCAGCAGCTGGCTGAGCAGGTAGACCGCGCCGCCCTGCGCGGCCGCGGCCCAGGCAGCCGCCGGCGTGCCAGCGAGCGCGTGCAGCAGGCGCAGCGCCAGCTGCAGCAGCGCGGCGCTGGGTGGGCGGTGCACGAGCCACAGGCACAGCAGCAGGGCGCGCTCCTCGGCCAGGGCCTCCACACAGCCTGCAGACGCGGGGCGCACGGCCGCAGGTCGTCAGAGCTGCAACTGCTCAGTCACATTTGAGGCTGCTGGTTCCTCAGGGCGCCCAGGGGGGGGGGGGGGGTGGGCAGTTGAAACCAGTTTTCAGGCCCCCGGCTGACCCGCAAGAAGTCAGCCGCCTGCCAGTCACTTGCAACTCCACCTGAGGCTGCAGAGCGTCGGCTGGCAGAGGCGGCAGCCGGAGGGCCGTGCCTGCGTGGCTGGTCAGGCGCACAAGCGCGGCCAGTGCCAGGCCCGCCACCTCGCGCTCGTGCCGCAGCTGCGGGGTGTCCTCGCTGCCGGCGCCGGGCACCGCCGTCCGCCTGCCGGGCGACACACGCACCTCTCAGCCACCGGCCGCCTCGCTCTCGCGCTGCTGAGCGCCGAGTCGCGAGCCATGAGAATGTCGCAGTGTCCAGTGCGGGATGCCCAGGGAGGCGTCGTGAAGCCCGTGCCTGCAGATGGGTTGCAGGCAGTGCAGCAGCGGCGCGAGCGCGGGGCGCGAGGCCATGAGGGCGGCCAGGCGCGGGTGCGCCTCCGTCACGTGCAGCAGCGCCGTCAGCGCGGCGGTCAGGTGCTGCCCGCCCAGCTCGCGCTCCCGCGCCGCCTCCGCCGCCTCCTCGCCTGGCACAGCCGCAGCAGCCGCCACTCAGCCGCGAATCGCTCCTTGTTGTTGGTCTCGGACGTCTCGTGCTAAAGTGAACACGATAGCTCATACAACCCGGTGTCAAGCCTGTTTCCCGCCCAAACGAGCGGCGCACGGACGCAGCTGCAGCCTGCGCCTTGAGAGGCCAGCCGAGAACACTGTTCCCAGCTCAACGGCCGCGGCAGACGGACAGCTTGGCGGGCACGGCGGCGTGCCGTCCGGCGGCGGCGGCGGGCATATGGCATCGGCCTTGGCGCGCGCGTTGATCCAGGTGACCAGGCCCTTGCAGAGCGCAGTGGCCTCGTCGGGCGCCATCGGGAAAGCCGGCTGCTCGTTGTACACCCGGATGTAGACGCCCGCCACCGCCAGCTCCTCCTGCGCACGCGCCCGGGGATGTCTGACGGTGCTTTGGATTTGCCAGAATCCCGAAATCCATGAGCGGCCGAAATTGCCGGTAGGGGCAGGGATGATACGGGCCCCACTCCTGCGTTCAATGGGCCTCAGGAGCCCTGAGCAGAGCTGCCTCGCGCGGCAGCTGCTCAGGGCTGCTGGGACCCGTTGGTGCGGGCTGGTCGCGAACGGGAGGGCAGCGGCGCCACCGCGCACGTTCAAGCTTCCAGTGTTACTGATCCGTCTGAATCCCAGTCACTGGTTTAGTCATCACTGGCCGCACGGCGCCGCACCTGCAGCGCCGCGAAGCGAAAGTCGGCCGGCGGCAGCGCGGCCTCCGGGTCGCTGCGCGCCGCCTCGGCCGCCTCGAGCAGCTGCTCCCGCATGCCGCTGTTCCAGATGACCTGCGAGACAGGAGCATGCGGCCGCCCTCAGACCTTCTGCTCTGCTGCTGCTGCTGCTGTGGCACCGAGCTGTAGTGGCTCGGGCACCCTGCCGCCTCCTTGCACTGACAGGCTCCAAGCAGGCAGGCTGCGGGGCCCGTGCTGCGAGGCAGTCTGGAGGCAAGGGGCCAGCGCCAGTGCGCACCTGTGGGCTGCGCACTGACGAGGTGAGCAGGCCCAGCAGCGGGCGCGGGTCGGGCGCCGCCAGCCGCGCGGCCAGCGCGGGCGTCAGCAGCCGCGAGAGCGCGGCCCTCGCGTCGGGGCACTCTGGCGTCGCGAGGCCGCCCGGCAGCGCGCCGGCCAGCCGGCCCAGCGCGCGCGCCGCC
>BHFV01000237.1:278-36593 GCA_003568905.1 Trebouxiophyceae sp. KSI-1
CCCCCCCCCCCCCCCCCGCCGCGACTAGCGCCGCCCGGCTGGCCACTCGCCCCGTGAGTCGCGCGCCACCTGCCCGCGAAACAGCCCGGCGAGCCCTAGGTAAACCCTACGTCTGAGGTTCCGAACCCTGGACCCTGGATCGCAGCGCATCGTGCTGGAGGACGGGCGCGCGGAGACCGGGCGGCCGCTGGCGGTGCTGGTCAACCACAACAGCGCGAGCGCGAGCGAGATCCTGGCCGGAGCGCTGCGGGACAACCACCGCGCGGCCGTCATCGGCGACCGCACCTACGGCAAGGGCAAGATCCAGTCGGTCTTCGAGCTCGACGACGGCAGCGCCGTCTTTGTGACCGTCGCGCGGCGCGTCCTTCGTCCCGGGCGTTACGTTCGGTTAGGGTTTTTAGGGTGTAGAGTGTAAGACGGGTTTTGTGGGGTTTTGTCCGTCGGGCAGGCGTGCGTCCTCGGCGAGGAGGCCCAGGTCCCTGCCGCCGCCTGAGGCGGCAGTTACACCGGTGCAGTTACAAGACGCCGCTGGCGGCGGACATCGACTCGGTCGGCATCGAGCCGGACGCGCGCTGCGGCCTCGGCGGCGCCGACAGCCCGCCGGGCATGCCGCTCGATCCGGCGCTGCTCAAGCGCGCCGCGCAGCAGCTGCCGCTCGACAGCTGCGTGCTGCGCGCCCAGGAGCAGCTGGAGGCCTCGCTGGCCGGGCCGCACCCGCTGCTGTGGGACGCCGCGACCAGCACTTGGGCAGAGCCGCGCGTGCGCTGAGCAGCGCCCCCGACGCCCCCCAGCCGACTGACTGCTGGACTGTATCCTCGCTCACTCTGTACACTGCTGTGCCATCCGCTCGCCGCCGCCGAGTGACTTGTAACTCCCCCCCCCCCCCCCCCCCCCTCTTGTCGTTTTCCAAACGCTCGAGCCGACTCCGTCTGTCTGTGGGAGCCAGGCACTGGTCTGCGTGTGCTGAATCGGAGCTGACGACGATGCAAGCGATGCGATTGAGGCGTGGAGGGGGCGGAAACCCCTGTGTGCATCTGTGTGTGTGTGTGTGTGTGTGTGTGTGCGCGAGAGCCCCAAGCTGTCCAGGCAAGCAGCCCGGCACCACGGGAGCGACGAGCGGCCCGGAGGGGCAGCCGCTCTGTAAGCAAAACGCGTGCGCCGTCTGCAGCGAGGCACGAGGCAGGCAGACGCAGCAGGCCGCTCCTGGAGGCTCACGACAGGGGTCAGCTGCTCCCTGTCAACCCGGCGGCTGCGGCAGCTTGGAAAGCCCGCAGCCGGGGGAGTCTCGCCGCTGCTCCTCCTTGGAAAGTGGGCAGCGTCAGGCCGGCGGCTCGCTCGCCAGCGTGCGCAGGCTGCCGTAGCTGAGCCGGCTGAACAGCAGCCGCAGCTCGCGCAGGCGCGGCCGCCGCACGGGCACGCCCGCGCGCCGCCAGCGCGGGTCGTCGCGCGCGATGGCTGGTCGGGGTCCCGCCGCCTCGAAGAGCGCGTTCCACACGCGCACGTCGCCGCTGCTGAAGGCCTGCGGGGGCGCTGGCTGTGAGCCGGCCGGACTGCCGCAGCGGCTTCTGAAAGCACTCCCGTCGTCGCCCAGCAGGCTCGCGATCAGAGCTGCAGGACTGATGGGCTCAGGCAAGCGGGGCATCCCTGCTGGCTGCACGCGCCGCGGAGGCGCGACGAGCGGGTCAAGAGATCTAGGCCTGCTTGCTGTGCGCAAGGAGACCATGGCCTCTGCTTTGGGAACACTCTGAGAACAGCGCCTCTGCAGCTCACGGGCCCCGTTGCAGCAGCGTCTGCCTGCGGCTTGCCGGCAGGCGGCGTGCCTGGCTGCAGCCGGCGATGTCTGCCTCCCACCGCTGCAGCCGCTCGGCCGCCTCTCCAAACAGCCGGGCGACCTCTCGCCGCCGCAGCTGCCCGCCGACGCTGTGCCCCGGGCCGCCCCTGCCGCCCGCCAGCCTCCCCCCGCTCAGCTGCTGAGTCGAGGCGAGGCCAGCATCCAGGGGGATAAGGCGCCGAGCGGGTTTAGTGCTAAAGCGCACTGGCGCAGGTACTTCAGCTGCGAGCCGCCGCGGCTCTTCCGCACTGTGTAGCCTGTGAAGACTTTGTGCCGTGCCAGCCGGTCGCCTGCGGGCAGCGGCGCCCTGGGTCAGGTCCCTGCCATCGCGGGCTGATCGCAGTGTGGCCTTCGAGGGGTATGGGTGCAGCCGCTGGCCTTGCCACAGGCCGAGCGCGGCCGCGTCCGCCGACAGCAGCACCTGCAGGCACCGATCTGTTGCCTAAGCATCGTAGCACGCGTGCTGCGTTGTGTCAACGCTCCATCGGGATGCGTGCGGGATTGCAGGCTACCATGAGCGTGTCTCCGAGGACCGTCCTGCCTCTGGCGTCTGCAGCGCCGGCAGCGGTGAGCCTGCCCTGGGAACAGCAGGAGAGCGGGAGGAGCAGGGAGAGGAGCGAAGGAGAGCTGCACCGCTGATCGTCTGCAGGTAAGCCTCAGGCGCCTGCTGCGGCAGCGGCGGCGCTATGATCCTGGGCAGCTGCAGAAGCGCCGTGCTTCTGCCTGCTGCGCAAGGCCCCGGCTCAGGCACATGCGCCGCTTTTGACGGTGACTGGAGGGGCCGGCGGCAACCGCGCCTGGGTTCCTGCGGCAGACGAAGAGGCCTGCCCGGGCATCCCAGGAGACGTCGCCGCGGGCGAGCTCCTGCCGCAGGTGGGTGGCCGCCTGGCGCCAGTGGAAGCGCTCCTCCCGCGCGATGTGTGCGTCGCCGCTGGCGGGCGCGCTGGGCTCCGAGGCCGCCTCCGCCGGCGGGTTGACAGCAAGGAATTGTTCAAACGCTGCTTCAGCCTGGCCCTTGACGGCGCTAGCAGCCTGCTGGGACAGCCGTCGGAGGGTTGGGAATCCAACGAGCCGCTGACTGCGGCCAATCAGCGGGGGGCCTCTGGGCAGGAGGCTCACCATGCCCCGGCTCCTGGCGGTGGCCGCCGCCAGGAGCGCGGCGCCGGGAGGCGCGAATGTCGCGCTGCGCCGCCAGGCGGCGCTATACATCCCTCGCGACCCGCCTAGCCATCGCCGCGAGGCGTCAGCCTTGGTTCGACCGTGAACATCTGCTTGGAGTTTTTCGCATGCGGTGCTGGCGCGGCAGGAAATCGAGCGCTGCGATTGAGCACGAGCTCCCACACGATGCCTGGTCGCTAGTGCTGGCCTTTTGCGATGGAACGAGCAGAGGGGAGTGATGGGAGTGATGGGTGGGAGTGGGAGTTGGGAGTGATGCACGTTGATGGCTTGAGGCTTGAGGTTCTAATTGCGCCGAGCGCCAGGTGGAGATCCCTGCCACTTTACGCTGTCCCGCCGCCCGCACACCGCGCGATGGCCATGAGCACGAGCATCATGGCCTCCCGCCTGCCTTGTGCGGCCGGCGCGCGCGGCCATGGTCGGCCATGCGGAGCCCCCGCGCTCAGGGCGCAGCTGCCGAGCCGAAGGGTGCGCTTCCTGCCGCCAGAGTACCCTGACATGTCCTCCAGCTCGCCTGCTTGTTCGGCCGGGCCGCCTGTCCGCTCGAAGTGCACAGCCCTACCCACATCGGAGGCCATGCCCGCCTGCGCGCGGCAGTACTGGGGCCGTATGGACGGCTTGAAAGCAGCTGCCGATCTGGGCTGCTGGATTGCCTGATACTGGGGGCCCATGTGCGTTCGTCTGGCGTGCGGCACCATCCCTAGATGCCGCATCGGTCTCCCCGCCAACGGATAATCCTGCGGCGTTGTGCGGGCACGGCACGCTGCACCCTGCTGCAGGCCGGCTGCATATAGGCATTGGCACTCGCAGAGCTTCGTATGACGAAAGCCAGGGCAAGCTTGACATGCCGTGACAGATGTGTGGGCCCGGTTGTGCAGCCCGGCATGGTTAGCAGCCTGGCGCCCGTCACGCTCGCCCCGGCTCTGCCGCGGAGGCAGCTGCGCGGCCCCCGCACTGCTGCGGTGCGCGTCGCCGCCACCGGTGCAGCCACCGTGCACCTCGACCCGCTGGAAAGGTGCCACACCTCCCGCCGCCGCACCCCTGCCGGCCCGCCGCCACCTCAGGCGCCTCAACGCCCGCCCGCCTGCTTGCAGCGCGGTCGCCAAGGTCACCGGCCCCTCGGCCGCTCCGGGCGTCGTCACGCTCTCCTTCATCGCCCTCTGGTCCGGCCCTTACCGTGACTAACACCGTGATTGACGCTGTGACTGATGCCGTTGTGACTAACACCGCTGGAACGTGCACAGGTACGGCCTGAACATCTACTTCAACCTGTGGAACAAGCAGGTCTTCAATTACTTCCCCTTCCCCTGGACGGTCTCGGCGGTCCACGTCGTCGTCGGCCTCATCTACTGCACGGCCTCCTATGCTCTTGGCTTCAAGAAGGCCTCCTTTGGCCGGGCACGCCCCCCGCCTGCCCAGCTTCCCTGCACCCGGCCCCCCCGTGTGTCGGATCACCAGCCGCCCCTCGCCTCACTGAGCAGGAGTGCAGCTGCCTGCCAGCTTCCCCGCAGCCGCCGCCCGCTCGTGGTCTGCACCGCGGCGGTGTTGTGCTGACAGGGGGCTGTCCCCGCCGGCCGCAGCCGGTAACCAAGCAGGAGTTCGTCTCCATCTTCTGGCCGGCTTCCATGCACGCGATCGGCCACATCGCCGCCAACCTGTCCTTTGCGGCCGTCGCCATCAGCCTCACGCACACCGTCAAGACGCTGGAGCCGGTCTTCTCGGTCGCGCTGTCCAAGCTGCTGCTCGGCCAAAACACGCCCGCGCCCGTCCTGGCCACGCTCGTCCCCATCATGGCACGCACCTCTCTCCACCCCCCCCCCCCCACCCCCCCTTCTCTTGACTGCAAGAAGCAGGCGGACATATCTGGTGAGGGGACATCCATGCCACTTGAGCACCAACCAGTCCCTCCCTGGCCAGAGAAGGGAGCCTGGAGCCTCCTTTCCCACCCGACCACTGGCCCATCCGCTGGCGGCCGTTGGGCTGCCCCAGCAGCGGGCCTGAGAGCTGCGCGCCTCCCGCCGTGAGCGCAGTTCGGCGTCGGCATGGCGTCCGCCTCGGACCTCTCCTTCAACTGGATGGGCTTCACCACCGCCATGATCAGCAACCTGACCTTTGGCTTCCGCGCCGTCCTCTCCAAAAAGTGCGGCCCCTCGCCTCCCCGGACCCTCTGCCCATCTCCGGTGAGCGTCTGTGGGCGGGACGGCCGCAGCCAAGGGCCCCGGCTGGCCGGCATGCCGATAGCTCGCTGGCGGCAGCACCTGCTGCTCTGCTTGCGGGGCGTGAGGGCACAGTCACCTGCGGCCTCCCAAGCACCTCTTGCCAGCGTCACATGTGTACAGTCTGCCTCGACCCGCCAGGTTACTGATACCGACGGCGGAGCACCGCGCGACTGACGTGTGACTGACGCCCTCGTCAGGATCATGGGCAACGTGAAGAACCTGGACAGCACGGCGATCTACGCGTGGACGACGCTGATCAGCGTGCTCATCTGCGTGCCGGCCGCGGCGGTCTTCGAGGGGCCGCAGCTGCGCGCGGGCATCGAAAAGGCGGCGGCCGCGCACCCCGACTTTTACTGGAAGCTGACGGCAGTCGGCCTGCTGTACCACCTCTACAACCAGGTGCTTGGCTTTTCGCCCCCCCACCCCCCCCCTGACAACCGCCGGCAATGACCGGGCCATGTCCTCGCGGTGCCGTCGGTGTCCGCATCACAAGAGAGGGACGCGGCGAGCGAGGCGCCACGCTGCCCGGCGGCCGCGCGCCCTGCTCAGCAGTGCGAGACTCGGGCGGCTCAGCCGGACTGGCACCCCCTGCCGCGCGCAGTTTGCCTTCAACACGCTGTCGCGCGTCAGCCCCGTCAGTCACGGCGTCTGCAACGTCGTGAAGCGCGTCGCCATCATCGTCACCTCCGTCCTCTTCTTCGGCACCAAGCTGTCGACCAAGACCAAGATCGGCGCGGCCCCCTTCTCCCCAGCCGCACAGCAGCAGCCGCCAGCTCGCCGAGTCTGTGTGTCAAAATCCCCGCTTGCTGCTTGGAGCGGACGAGCAAGCCCGCTTGCTGCGTCAGCTGACGAGGGCTGCAAGCCTCGCCCCCCTTGCCTCAGCAGCCGCCTGCCTGCTGCCTCCCTCCCGCCCGGCAGCCTGGTGCACTGTGTGCCACGTTGCATCTTCAGTTCCGCAGGAGGCACAGCTGGCAGCCGACCGCCAACGGCTGGCTGCACAGTTCCCGGTCGATTCGATCACCCTCGGGCGCTGCTGCCGCCCCGCAGGCACCGCGGTCGCGCTGCTGGGCACCTACCTGTACACTGAGGCCGGCAAGCGCTTCAAGGCGGCGCCGGCCGCGCCCAAGCCGGGGCCGGAGACCGGCGGCCTGTCCCCCAAGGCTGCCTAGGCGCACGCCGCCTGCATCGGCTGCTCGCATGCCAGCACGGCTGCAGGCACGATCACTCGGGCGCTTGCAGAGGCACACACGGGGCCAGCGAGGACTGCTGTGAGAGCGTTTTCCGACTTTGCCGCTTGCCGCCTTGCTAGACCAGGCCATCGAGACCCATGCTTGCGCGTTTCCGAGCGGCCCGCGCACGCGGCCCTGCCGCCCGCCTGCAGCAGGCGCGGCAGGCACGCGCCGCCTGCGTGGGCCTGCCTTGCCGCCGCCGCCGAGCCGTGCCCCACCAGACGGGAGCGGAGGCTCGAGTGCGGCGCGACGCCCGAGAGGAATCACTGTGACTCGTTTCGAACGCCGTCGCAGTTTCACACTGAAGGCGCATGCTCTCACGTTCCTCACTCTCAGGAGGGCGACGAAGCACACATGCCTCGGTCCCCGCTGCGGCACGCAGCACAGCTCGCTTGCCTCCCAGGCAGACACAGACGTGCAAGCAAAGCCGCAGCGCAGCAGCGGCAGGCTCCAGAGCAAGCTAGCGCAGGGCGGCCAGCTCGGCCGCGATGCGAGCACCGACGGCCGCGTTGTTCTTTATCAGCGCGATGTTGGCGGCCAGGCTGGCGCCGCGCGTCAGCTCCTGGATGCGAGCCAGCAGGAACGGCGTCGTCTCGGCGCCGCTCAGCTTCCGCTCGGCCGCCTCGGCCAGCGCCTGCTGCGTGGCGCCCTCCACGGCCGCGCCTTCCGCCGCCGCGCCAGCCGGGATGGGCACGCCTGCGGCGGCGGCGCGGCCGCTTGGGAACTGTGCCTGCAGCTGCTTCTGGCGGGCGAGGGGAGGGACGCGGAACCCTGGGGTTGCTGGGAGCTTGCAGATGCTACAAGAGGGGGAGGGGCCTTGAGGAATAGGAAGGGGGTTGCTGAGCTGCCGCCTGCCTTAAGGTGCTGCTTTGCCGGCAACATGAGAAGCCGACAGGCGGAGCGTGCATGCATGGGAATGCAGCAAGCTGCTGAGCAGAGGAGGCGGGAAGCTGCACCGATGACGAGGCCGCAGCCGAGCGCCAGCTGCTGCGTGGCCCTGATCAGGCGAGCCGCCTGCGCGGGCGTGTCCACGCGGCACGGCGCGCGGCAGCCGCTGGCAGGCGTGAAAAAGGCGGGAAACTCGTCGGTGCCGAAACCGGCCACCGTGACGCCCTGCAGCAGCCGCGTCTCAGTTGCCGGCAGCACAGCCGGGCCGCCCTCTCCTCTCAGCCTCTGAGGGCCTCACGCCTGGCAGCTGCCTGGCAGCTGCCTGGCGCGTTGAAGCTGCCGACCGCAGAGCGGCCTGGCGGAGGGGCTGGCCTGCGTCTCGAGGTATTCGAGCGTGCGGGGGATGTCGAGGATCGACTTGGCGCCGGCGCAGACGACGGCGACCGGCGAGCGGCCAAACTCATTCAGGTCGGAGGAGATGTCCAGGCTGGTCTCGCCGCCGCGGTGCACGCCGCCGATGCCTGCCGCCGGACGGCCGCCGTCGGGCCCTGCGGAAATTCACCCCCCCCTGGGAGGCTGGGAGGGCCGGGGTGAGCAGCACCGCCGGTCACAAAGACGCCGATGCCTGCTCGAGCTGCCAGCAGCATGGTGGCTGACACCGTCGTGGCCCCGTCCAGCCCCTCTGCCACCACAAAGGCGAGGTCCCGCCGCGCCGTCTTGCGCACCGCCCGGCCCCTGCGGCCGCGCCGCTGTCAAACCCCAGCCGCCCGCCGGCTGGCCCAGGCGGCGGGCCGGCCAGGCGCGCACTTGGAGGCGAGGTGCTGCAGCTCCTCCGCGGTGAGGCCGACGTGCGGCACGCCCGCGAGGACGGCCACTGTGGCCGGCACCGCGCCGGCATCTCGCACGGTCCGCTCCACCGCCTGCGCTGTCTCCAGGTTCTGCGGAAAGGGCATGCCGTGGCTGATGATGGTGGACTCCAGGGCCACGACGGGCGCGCCCTCGCGCAGCGCGCGGGACACCTCCGCGCTCAGCACGATGCCCTGCACTGGCACCGCTCATGCCTCAGTCGCATGCACGCCTGCACATGCCTGCAAGACGAGGAGGAAGGGCACCTGCGCCGCGCCCGGCTGGCTGTGGAAGGGGGCTGTGATGTGTGCGCTGATGCCTGCCAGCCGCCTTCGCCAGGCGCCGTTCGCGGGGCTGGCTGGCCTGCCCTCCTGATTTTCGTTGCCCATGTCTTCCGTATAATCGATTGTTTTTGAGCGTCGAGCCAAAGTCTTGACGTTCTGCTGCTTTATGTGCTGCTTTTCTTCGTCTCTGATTGCTCAGGAGCGTGCAGCTTTACGCGGAGAATCGCATAGAGGTGTTGACAGCGAACGTGTGCCCTGTTTTCCGCTCCGGCTATGATACAATCTCGCGGTGGCCGCTCAGTAGTGGTGCGACGATTGCTTGCGATGAACGAACTGCAGCCGCACAGTGATCATTATCAGTGGTGGTGATGAAGGCACTTGATGCGCATGCACGCTTGCCCGCTGTTTCGGCCGCGCTCTGCCGAGCTTGAATTTGATTAAGACGCCTGTGAGAGGAGCAATGCCGCAAGCAGCTGGACGCAAAGGGGTGGTAGGCCGTCCGCAGTGCCCTGCCCTCGAGCCTCGACTCCCATCACGAGCTGTAGACTGCGAAACCTGCCGGTCCCGCAGGCCAAAGCCGAAGTGAAGCGGCCTGTCGAGCTACTACTGCCAGAGGGAGGCGTCGACATCGATGGTTTGCCGCCGGTCTCTGAGCGCTTTCCCCTAGGGAAAGCGCCCCTGCAGCTTCCAGGGGGCCCTGAGCCGGGGGCTGCCGCCGGCAGGCAGCCAGCTGGAGGGCGGCGGCCAGATCCTGCGCCTGTCAGCCTCGCTCGCGGCCATCACAGGCACGCCCGTGCGCGTGACCCGCATCCGGGCCAACCGCGCCAGGCCGGGCCTGCAGCCGCAGCACCTGACCGGTCTGCAGCTGGCCGCGGCGCTGTGCGGCGGCGAGCTCGAGGGCGGCGCCGTCGGCTCCGCGGCGGTCACGCTGGTGCCAGGCCGCCTGCAGCCGGGGCAGCACGCGGCCGATACGCGCACCGCCGGCAGCTGCACGCTGCTCGCGCAGGTGGCACTGCCGCCGCTGCTGTTCGCGGGGCAGGACGGCGGCTCGCTGCAGCTGCGGGGGGGCACCGACGCGGACATGGCGCCACCGGCGGGCTACCTCACGCACGTGCTGCTGCCGACGCTGCGCCAGCGCTTCCAGCTGGAGCTGCAGGCCAAGGCGCGCTGCCTTGCATGCGGCATGTCAGACTGGCAGCGGCGGCGGATCTCGGCGTTGATCAGCGCCTCCCGATGCTACCCTTTGCAGCTCGTCTGCCGCGGCTTCTACCCGCGCGGCGGCGGCCTGCTGGAGCTCTCCGCGCGCGGCCTGCCGCCCGGCGCCGCCCTGCCGCCGCTGCAGCTGACGCAGCGCGGCGCCGTCGAGTCCGTGGCGGTGCACGCCTTTGCCGCCGGGCGACTGGACGCGTCTGTGGCCCACCGCATGGCGGCCGCCGCCCGGCGGCTGCTCCGCAAGGTGCCGCTCGGGACCGCCGCGCGCCTGCCGCTTCCCTTTGTGATCGGCAGCGGAGGGAGCAGGATGCGGCCGCAGGGCCTGGAGCAGCGCGTGCCGGTGAGCGAGCACGTGAGCCACTGTGGGCCCGACAGCGACCCCGCCGCGACGGGCGAAGGCGCCGGCATCCTCCTGACAGCCGCCACGGCCGGCGGCTGCCTGCTGGGCGCCGCGGTGCCTGGCCGGCGGGGCGTGCCGGCGGAAGAGATCGGCGCCCAGGCCGCGCACGAGCTGCTGGAGGATCTGGAGGCCGGCGGCTGCGTGGACCGCTGGTGCCCCCCGCCCCCCTACCTGGGCCACTAGAGCTTTGATCCAGGGCGACCCAAAAGGCGATTGTAAGCATGAAGCCCAGTGACAGCCCACCAGATGAAAGAAGCTCCGAACCATGGCAACCCAAAAGGGGATTCTGAAACCTCAACATCGCGGCCGCAGGCTGCAGGATCAGCTGGTCGTCTTCCTGGCGCTTGCAGCCGGGGAGTCGCGGCTGGCCTGCGGCGAGCCGAGCCTGCACACCCGCAGCGCCATGCTGGTGGCCGAGAAGCTGACGGGCGCGCGCTTCCGCGTGGAGCCGCCTGCAGCGGAGGGCGCCTGCTGGCACATCGTCTGCCAGGGCGCAGGCGTCGCTGCTTGATGCGCCCCACTCTCAACCGCGTGAGGGAGGCTGCCTTGCTTGTGTATCAACGATGTGCCGGCAGGAGCTCGGAGGACTGGCGTCGCTTTTACACACCAGGAGTGGGAACATCAGACATTCTTCTTCACAACACGACGATGCCTAGGGCGGTGAGGGACGCGCTGAGGCAGGAGCTCACGCCTGCTGCACGCTTGCCGATCCGGGGAACGCGGCCAGCAGCGAGACAACGCTATGTTTGAATTATTCTGACCGACAGGGACTGCGCCAGAGAAAACACTGCGAGCTGTCGGCGTCTGGCAAGACGAGCCGCTCTGTCACTGGGAGGCTAAGAAGAATCAGAGTCTGCCCTGGGCACTTGGCCGCGGCGGAGGGCTGCCTCTGCTCGCCCGGCAATACGGTGCGCAGTCCGTGTCATGCAGCACCCCTCTGGCTGGCTGAGGCACTCACTGGAGAAGCAGCCGGCAATCGAGCGAGAACATCTAGGCAAACCGACTTCCAGTGCTGTTTTAGAGTCGAACTTTAGGCTGAGAGGGCGGAGGCTGCTGCAGCCAAACGCCAGGCAGGCCGAGCACAGCCGGCCGCCGTTTGCGAATCGTTTATGCAAATCAGCGCAGCCGCAGCGGCCGCGGCATGGTCAGCAGCAGCAGCGCCAGGCCGAGCAGCGCAAAGGCGGCAAAGAGGGCGTCCAGCAGGGCGACATCGCGCGTCAGGTCACCCGGGTGCAGGTGGATGGCGTTCAAAAAGGTGTTGCCGGTCAGGGTGGCCGACACGCCGGGCGCCGCCTGCGGGCCATGCAGCCCTCATTGAAGGCACTGGGAGCAGTTGTGAAGCAGACAGTTGGTGTGAGAGGCAGGCCTCGCTGCTCAGCAGGAGGGAGCATGCAGGCGGGCGAGAGAAAGGCAGCAGGGGATGCATCTGCCAGCCCGCGCCGGGGCCCTGGTCAGGCGACATGGCAGAGCCGTACAGCAGCAGGGGAGCACTCTTCTGCTGCTTGCATGCCTGGACACGGAGCAGCAGATGCTTGTCTGCTAGAATCCAGACTTGTTCGGGGTGGATCAGTCCATTTTGGTAACCTGCTTGTCCCTCCCTCACTGCTCTACAGAGGGGGGTCGGGGGTGTCACCGTGAAAGAAAAGGTGATGCCTTGGATCTCGTTGACGGCCAGCGCTTCAAAGGCGTAATAAAACGGGTCGACCCACCTCAGCCAGCGCAGCACGGGCGTGATGCTGGTCACGTCCTTCAGGAAGCCGGCGAACAACAGCTGTATGAGGATGATCACGTTCATGAACAGGCTGGCCTTGCCTGCGCTGCTGAAGCCTGCAGCCAGGGCGGCAAGCGGGCGTCAGCCTGGCTTTCGTCGACCACAAGGGGAATGAGCGGAAGCTGGTGATGACAAAGTGCAGGCAGTTTCTTGTCAGGTACCCGGATTCAGCCCATGGGGCGAGGAGCAGGCAGCAAACAAGGCATACAGCAACGGACTCACGGATCGCATCTCCTGCGAGCTCTCAAGCCCCAACGCAAACCCTGGACATGAAATGAACGCACCGATGGTGAGCGCCATCGACAGCAGGCCGATCGTGGCCGCAAAGACGGCGGCCGTCAGGAAGAAGAGCGCCACGCGGTCGGCGCCGCCGTGCAGCCCGGCCATGGTGTAGAGGGGGATGCAGAAGACGGCTGTTGGCAGCGCCCGCAGCAGGATGGCGTCCAGGCTGGCTGCACAGCGCAGTCGGCAGCCGCCCTCAGGCGCATTGGTTGCTGGGAAAGCACCAGACGGCAGCCTGCTTGCGTCAGGGTGCAAAGCAGTATGTTGGGCATGCTGACGGTGCATGCGCAGTGCACTGCCAGCAACCCAGGCCGCCTCACAGGCGTGATGCGGGGGCGAGAGGGGCAGGGAAGGCGCGCAGCGCGAGCTGAAGCCTGCGTATCTGCAGCTTGTGGCTGCAGAGACGTTTCGAGGCGGGGGGTGGGGAGGGTGTGCCTTTGGAGAGGTAGTAGGTGAGCGGGCGGTAGCAGCCGGCCTGCAGCTCGCGTGTGACGAGGCCCCGTTCGGCGACCAGCAGGTCAACGGTCGTCAGCGAGGTCAGAGCCGCCAGGCAGAGCGTGAAGAAGATGGCGCCCAGGCGGCCCTGCGCCCCCGCGATGTCCGCCGGCAGCGAGCGGAAGATCGCGCCGCACAGCACGCCCAGCAGCGCCGCGACGGCCAGGTGCAGCACCAGCAGGCTCGGGTTGCGCCGGATGTCGGTGGCCGCGCGCCAGGCGAGCACGCCGAGCTCGGCGCGCAGCGAGGCGCGGACTGGACGCCCGCGCAGCGGCGCGGCGGGCGGCGGCGGCTGCTTGCCGGCAGCTCCCGCCTCCTGCAGTCAATCACGCAAGTTGAGAGAGCGATCGATTGGCCAGTAGTTGCGGAAGCAGCGTGGAGTGCTTCGGCGCAAAAGCGCGCCTGCGGGGCGGGGTGCGTCGCGGCGTAGTCGAGCAGCTTGCAGCGGGCGGAAGGCGAGGCGACAATGCCAAGCGCGTGCTCGGCGATTGCGTCGTCCGGAGGGCACGGCAGCCCTGCTGCCGCGAAGAAGCCCGGCGCCGCGGCCGGGGGGCCCGCGAACGCGACGCGCCCGCGGCACATCAGCATGCAGGCGTCGAACTGGGCGAGGCAGGCTGGGCTCGGCTGGTGAATGGACAGCAGCACGATCCGCTCGCCCCTCGCGACCGCTCGCAGCACGCGCAGCAGGCCGACCGCCGTCACCGAGTCCAGCCCGCTCGTCGGCTCATCCAGCAGCAGCAGGCGAGAGCGCGCGACCAGCTGCATGCCGATCGCGACGCGCCGCCGCTCGCCGCCGCTCACTCCGCGGATGCCGCCGGCGCCCCCGACGAGGCTGTCGGCCACCTCGCGCAGGCCCAGCTCAGCCAGCACGCCGTCGACACGCGCCTGTGCATGCCGCCGTACCTCAGCGCTCGCGAAGCAGACAAGCGCAGCGCCTGCTGTGCCTGTAAGAAAGCTAGAGCGGCACCTGAACGGCGGCCGCGGGCGTCCTGTCTGGCAGCCGCAGGCGGCAGCTGTACCAGAGGCTCTCCCGCACCGTCAGGCTTGGCAGCAGCCAGTCGTCCTGGGGCAGGAAGGCGGGCGGCTGCGCCTGCGCCGGCGGCCGCCCGTCCAGCAGCACGCGCCCGGCCACGGAGGCGCCCGAGCCGAGGCCCACGCGGCTGCCGGCCAGCACCGACAGCAGCGTGCTCTTGCCGGAGCCTGGCAGCAGCCAAGCCTCCTGTGAGCCTCAGGAGCGAGGAGCGCCAGAGTGTTGAGCCGGTGTCTGGAGCGAGCTGGCAGGCAGTCAGGGAGAGGAGGCTGACCTGAGGGGCCCAGGATGCCGACCAGCTGCCCGCAGGCCGCCTGCCCAGAGACGTCCTGCAGCACCCTCAGCCGCGGCCGCGCATGGCAGACTGCCGTCAGCCGCGCGAGGAACGACGCACGCGGGCCCGCCCTGCGGCCGGCCTGCAAGACCGGCCAGGCTGCCTCAGATTCCCCTGCAACCCTGGGGAGCGCGATTTCATGCGGGCTGCTGGCGGTGTTCCTCGGCCTGGGCAACGTCCTGCTCCTGGCGTGCGTGCCCGTTCGACGGCGGCTGGGCCAGCTTGCCATCCGGCTCGTTTTCGCTCCAGCTGCAGCCGCACGAGCCGCTTCCTTTCCTGCTGCCGTTAAAGGGGCGCGGCAGCATGGCATGGCGTTTTTGAGTGACCAATGGGACGCACCTGTCAGCTTGCAGCCCGTAGTGCTCGCGCCTGCCGGCAAAGCGGCTCAGCTTGACGCTGACACTGACGCGGTAGAAGCTGCGACCGGCAGCGGGCGCTCGGGGCCTGGGAACAGCCCGGTGCGGCAGCCGATCAGAAGGGGAGAAGGAGAGCCCACCTGAGCACCCCGATCGGCGGCGGCTCCTCCGTGTCTTTGGCGGCCAGGCCGCAGCGCAGCGGCGGGGCTGCGCTCAGCATAGCAAGCGCGGCGAGCAGCGCGAGGGCCATGAGTGGGGCAGCCACGACCAGGACCGGCGTCACGTTGCTGTGCGACGCGACCGGGAGCGTCGTGTTGCCTGCGAGCCAACGGGGTGCCACGCCTCAGCATCGCAGGCCGGGATTCAAGTGTTTAACGTAGGCGCCCTCTCCCCCAGCTACCTGAACGTAACTCCACGCTACTCCCTGTCTCAAAGCTGTGCTCTTTGCCTGAAGCTGACGGTTCCACTCCGCTGACTTGAAACAAGAGTTGCGGGTGCCAGCTGGGAGGGAGGAGGGGGGCTGGCGGGGCGCACTGGAGAAGAGGGCCGGGTTGGTCGCAGACTGGCAGTCACCGAAGCTGCACGGCAGCTGCACCTTGACCGGAAAGTCCTGGATGTCAATCGCGCAGCTGCTGCCGCTGCTGCCGCAGTCTATCGCCACATCCTTGCCTTGGATCAGCGCCGCATAGGACGCAACCTGGGCTGCAGCGTGCGGCCGGCTCCATGGCCTCAGCCTTCTTGCCGGCGGCTCGCTAGTTGGCAGGCAAGGGCGGGACGGGGGCGCACATGGGCAGGCGCCGCGCTGGCAGGAGCAGGTGGCGCTGCGGCACTGCACGCGGCTGCTGCCGGCCGCAAAGGCGCAGTCTGTCACCGCGCAGACGGCCGGGTTGTCTGCCTCGCCCTGCACGCCCAGCGCCACCTGGCAGTGGCGGAGGTTGGCGCTCAGGGGTCTGTGAAACGATCTAGGGAGCAGCGGGAAGGGGCGGCTGCCAGGGGAGTCTGCGTGCCTGGCAGTAGCCGCCCTGCCGCTCGATGCCGCTGGTCGTGTTGCAGGCGAGCGCAAAGCTGCTGAGCACGGTGCCCAGCACCGAGCCGCTGATGTCACACACGTAGCTCTTGTAGGCAGTGTCACTGTGACAAAGGCGACGAGGCTTAGTCGCTGCCGTGCACGAACGATCCATGGACAGCGCATGGCAACCCAACCGCTTGCAAGCTCAGATGCGGGCCGGGGATGCCCGGACTAGCGGAGGTGTGAGGATGACTTTACGGGTGTGACAAGCATGCAAGGCCGTAAGAGGTTCGGGTGCTGCCAGAACGAGTGCAGGTGCAGCAGTCGCACCCTTGCCAGGCTCAGCTGCTCCCAACCTCAGAGCAGGGGGCTCACTTAGCGTAGAATGCCGTCTTGTTACAGCTTGCGTCCTGCACCCCAAGGAAGGCGTTGCAGGCGGCGTCCGACAGGCAGGCGTCGCAGAAGCCGCCGGCCCAGCCGGGCTGGCAGCTGGCACAGCCGCCGCCGGCACCGTTCAGGCAGCTGAGCCGACCTGCGGGTGGCAGCCGCCCAGTGAGCCCGCATCCCTGGCGCCTGACCGTGGCAAGCGCAGTACGAGGGGTTGCGCACGAATGGGCGTCGTGGCGGCTGGGGCCGGAGCAGGCGCGAGCGCAGGGGCCAGCTGCGCGGCAGGGCTGCCGCCCAGGCCTGCCGGCAGCGCAGGCAGCGCGGCAGCCGGAGCGGGAGCTGGCACTGCAGCAGGAGAGATGCTGCCGCCCGCGAGCAGGCTGCTGAGGCTGGCTTGCGCCACGAGGGTGCCGGACAGGGTGTACAGCGCGTCCCCCTTGATGCCAGCCACACTGAAGCTGGACGGCCAGGAGAGGCTGAGGTTCGACAGCGACAGCTGCAGCGCCTGCAGCGCACGCTGCCGGGGTCACGTCTGTTTGTGGTGGGTAGGTGTAGGGCTGAAAGTGAGACGACGGCAGAAAGCTGGCCTGGTCAGCAGTCACAGTCGCACTGCAGCCTGCCAGGGAGTCTGCTGTGGCGCCTGCCAGCTGCACGGGCGCGCCGCCGCCGCCCACTGCGCTGCTGACCGCAACCGTGCCGGCCGCAATCCCAGCAGACACGTTGGTGGTCCCCTCCGGGACCGCCAGTGGTGTGCTCGACAGATTCAATGCTAGGCCGTTCAGCTGCAATGTGGCCAGCCCCCCGCTGACCTGCATGGCCGTAGATGTGTCAGCGCTACCGGGAAGTGTGTAGGGCACGGATTTGCCAGAGAGGGCGTCACCTGGGCGGTGAGGCTGATGGGCAGCAACGCAAGCTGCGGGCCTGGCTGGGCCAGCAGGCGGGCGTCCTGCAGCGCAGCCTGCAGTGCGTCCCGGTTGCTGGGGCACGCTCTGCTCAGCTGCAAGGCCAGGCTGCCAGCCAGCGAAAGTGCAGGCGACCCCTGCAGACTGATCGGCGCCCGCAGCGGTGCCGTCGAAGTGCCACTGAACGTGAAGTTGGAGTTGTCCTGGGACACCGGCAGCTGCAGCAGGCACTGCGCCTGGCATAGCGCAGAGTAGGTGCAGAGTAACAGCGCAGCAATCGTCCAGCCGAGGGCGCTAGTGCGCTTTCCCCGCATATCTCGCTGCTCATGCATCACGCTGGTCGTTTTTCATGCCTCTGTGTGCGACCGTTGGGATATTAAGCGACGCAGGCAGTCTCGGGGCGTGGCACAGTCACATCGTGCGCCCTGGTGGCTCGCCTTTCTCTCTCCGCCAAACCTGATTGTCATTTGCTGCCCGCGCAAGCCCCGAAGTCTCCGAGATCTCGGGGAGAATATTGGGTTTTGGACCAGTTCAGGCAGCAAAAGAGCAGTGAAAAGAGGTCCACGGACCGCCTCTGCGAGCGATGTAAGCTCAAGCCGCGCCTACGGTGTGAGGAGGCATCCAATGCCCGCTGCGCTTTCCAACTTGGCGGCCGAACTGGCGAATGTGACGCTGCTGAGCATCAGCAGTGACACCGATAGGCATGCACCGCTTGCCGATGGTGCATGACGTGCCGCCCGATGGCGATTGAACTCGCCAAGATTGCACGATGCGGTCTGCCCGCAGGTCAGCTCAGCCGTACCTGGCCGCTTATGATGCGCACTCGCTACCGGTAGAGCTGCCGGTGCCAGCCGAGGACCCGGAGGCACCGCTGCGGTGCGGCATCGGAAAAAAGCGCGGCGGCCGCGGCGGCGGAGCGGCCGCCAGTGATGGCGGTGAAGGCGGGAGTGAAGCCGAGCCGCCGCCGCCGCCGCCGGCCGTGCAGGCGACCCGGCTGCCGCGCTTTGCTGGCGTGGACGTGCGTGCGCCGCCCGGCCAGCCTGCAGACGCAGCCGCCAAGCAGCTGAACGACGTGCTGCTGAACGCGGGCGGCCCAGTCTGGACGATGGACTGGCTGCCATCGCCGCCGGAGCCCAACGGCCAGGAGGCGGCAAGCCAGTACCTCGCGGCAAGCGCTCTGCAACCAACTAGGCGGCAAACGAGCCAGTAACCAGGGAGCGGCTGATGCCACGCAGCCCGCCGCAGGTGGCGCCGCTGCCGAAGGAGCGTGCAGCCAACGCGATTGGCAAGCCCGTCTCCGGCCCGGGCATGCTGCAGATCTGGCGCATACAGCACCGCCCGCCTGACGGGCAGGCAAAGGCGGCGCCGCCTGACCTGGCGCTGGCGCTCTGCCACGACGGCGGCCTCGTGCGGGACTTTGTGTGGTGCCCCTCGCCCGGCAACAGCCAGCAGGCCCTTGTCCAGGCCCAGCTGCCCAGGCACGCCTGCCACCCGGAGCGCGTTCTCAGCAGCTGCTGCAAGCGAGTGCAGTGGTCCAACAGGACGTCTGGGACTGCAGGCTGGGTCTGCTGGCGATGCTGCTCGGCGACGGCACGCTGCAGGTCGTGGCCGTGCCGCAGCCGGGCCCGCTGGCGGCGCGCCTGCGCGCGCCGCCCGGACCGCTGCTGCTGCGCCTCGCGCCTTTGCTGGCCGCGCCGCCGGGCGCGCTCGCCGGCCTGGGCAGCTGCATCGCCTGGCTGCCTGCCGTGCCGCACGACCGCCTGCTGGTCGGCCCCCTCGCCTCTCTCCCGGCCTGTAGCGGCACGCCCAGCTCGGGCGCGAGCAGCTTGCGGCGCGTGCGCAGATGGGCTGCTGGGACGGCACGGTCGCGCTCTGGCGCCTGCCGCTGTCCGGCGAGCGCAGCCTGCAGCTGATGACCCACTTCACCGCCGACAGCGGCCCGCTGCGCGCGGTCGCGTGGCTGCCGCCACCGCCGCCCGGCCGCCCTGCAGACAGCGCCGCCCGGCACGTCTTCCTGACGGCGGGCCACACCGGCGCCGCCCGCTTCTGGGACTTGAGGCGCGCCTCTCTTCCTCAACCTGGAATGCGTGGCGGCGGTGGCGGCTTGAGCAGCGGCGTCGAGAGCGCCAGGCGTGTTACTGCAGCGTCAAGGGCTGCCAAGGCCGCCGGCGAGGCGAGGGGGGGTTGGGGTGGCCGCCGCAGGGACCCGTTCAATCCGGCGCACGAGGAGCGCATGCCCGGCGGCTGGCTGCTGGCCGCCGACTGGGTGGCGTCGCCGCCCGGCGTGCTGCTGTGCCAGGAGGACGGCGCGCTGCGCTGGGTCGGATTCCAGCCGGGGACCGGCAAGCGCCAGGCCGACCAGCTCTCGCAGACTGTGTGGTGGCGCGGCTCCGCCCCCTCCCCCAGAACCTTCAGGAGCTTCGCCTTGGGAGACCCACAACCTGCAAGCCAGGGCGCCCCCTTCGACCGTCTCCTCTGCGCTCCGGATTGGGGCCGCGCAGCATGCGCCCGACTCCAGACCGCTGCAGCATGTGCCTGGCGCCCTCCCCGGCAGACCCACGTGACCCACTCGCCCGCCGCTCACGGCAGGGGCGCCACCAGCGGCGCGCTGTGGAGCTGCGCGATAAGCTGCGTGACTCAGCGCGCCGCATACGCCGGCGACGGCGGCGCGGTCGTGGTCACGCCGCCGAATTTCCAGCTGTCGACCCGCACGCGCCCGCCGCACTTTCTCGCATCCAGTGCGGCCCCGCGTAAGCCCGCATGCATCGCCACCTGCTTGCGCATTCGGACGGGCAGAAGACCGCGCGCATGGGGCCGCAGGCGTGCGGCTGCGCGACGGCGTGGTCAGCCTGGGCGGCGCCGCGGAGGTGCTGGAGACGGCGGGCCAACGCAGCGCCGTGGCCGCCGCTGTGGGCGGGCCGACGCACCCGGCCGCCTGCGTCCTGAGCGTGCGCTGGGGCGCCGCGGCCGCCGCCAAGCCGCAGGCCACCTGGCTCGCCTCTGGCACCGCCAGCGGCCTCGTGCGCTGCCAGCGCATCGCCGCGCCCTGAGCGCCTGCCGGCCTGACGCTGCCGCGGTTGGAGCAGCTCCATTGGCCGCTTCAAGTGGTGCTGCACTGAGCGCAGTGTGGGTCGCACGATGCCGCGCTCACAGCAGAGCAAGAGGGAGAGCAGCAGCAGCGGCCCGCTTACATGTTGTGAGCTGGCGAGCGAGGGAGCGAGTGTGTGAGCAAGACTCTCAACGGCGCAGCGCACGAGCTGCTGCTTCCGTGCCGCCAGCGCAGCGGCAGGCAGCCTCAGCAGGCGAAGAGCTGCTTGCGCAGCGCCTTCTTGTTGATCTTGCCCATCACGTTGCGCGGGATGGCTTCCACCAGCAGCACGCGGCGCGGCACCTGGTAGGACGGCAGCCGCTCGCCGGCAAAGGCCAGCAGCGCCTCCTCGCTCAGCCCCTGCCGCAGCCGAGCAGGCAGACGCCCCCGTCAGTCGCAGCCAGGCAGTGCAAGGAGAGCTCCTGCAGCTCCTGCCGTGAACAGACACCGAGCCAGACACGAGATGCCACGCCAGCAGAGGCTGCGGTGGCGGGCCGCGCCTGGGGGCCTGCAGGGGCAACCACCGCGGCAATCTCCTCCCCGAGCGCCTCGTGCGGCAGGCCCAGCACGGCGCACTCCGCCACGCCGGGGTGCGCCAGCAGCGCCCCTTCGATCGCGAGCGCGCTGATCTTGTAGCCGCCGCTCTTGATGATGTCTGTGCTGGTGCGGCCGAGGATGCGCCAGTAAGGCGGCGCACCGTCGCATGCGGCCGTGTCGCCCGTCCTGCGTGCACGCAGAAGCATGGGCATGCTCATGCGTTTGCGGTCCTTCCGGGTGCAGGCTTGCAGCCCGCCGAGGGCTGACGACAGTTCTGCCGTGTTGCGCAGGCCAGGCCTCATAGAGGCTGCAGGGCGCTGCCCTGAAGGTGTGAAGAGTCAGGAGGGGGCGGGACGGAGCTCACAGGAAGAAGCCGTCGGAGTCAAAGCTGTCTGTCGTCGCCTCTTGCCGCCCCCAGTACTCCCGGAACAGGTTGTCGCCCCGCACTGCTAGCTCGCCTGTTGACGCAGGCTGTTGCATCAGTTGGCTGTACGTCTGGCCCTCCTCCCCAACGTGGCTTGGCAGGCCTGCTGAGCAAACAATCACCAGCAAGCTGCGGTGCCTCTGCATGCGCCAACACTGCGGCCAGCAGGTCGGCAGAGGCCTCCTGTGCATGCAATGTCTGCGTGCACCTGGCAGTTTGGAGAGGAGAGCCACCTTCAGCCGCCAGCCGCACCTCCACGCCCGGCAGCGGCAGCCCCACGCTGCCCGGCCGCCGCTCGCCGTCGTACGGGTTGCTCAGCACCATGCCGGTCTCTGTCATGCCATACCGCTCCAGCAGCCTCTGACCTGCAATGCGCACGCCTCTTTCCAATCCTACCAACCGCCGTAGCCTTGAGCGCTTCAAACATTGCAAGTGGCAGCGCGCCTGAGAGCGCCTCCCAGCGCTGCATGACCGGGACCGGGCAGGCGGCTGAGCCGCTGACTGTCAGGCGCAGCCGTGCGGCTGCTTGCCTCGCGGCCGCCTGCTCCTCTGGCGCCATCTTGTCATGAGCGGAGAGCAGGTAGCTGTACATGGTGGGCACGCCCATGAAGACAGTCGCCGCATCCTCCTCTCGCTGCGCACCAACAGGACTCCCATGTCAGGCGGCTGCGCCACCGCGGGAGCACACGCGGCTGGGGAGGAGCACAGGCCCATGCACATCTCTGATGACCAGCCCTCAGAAGCAACAAAAGCCCCTGTCCTGGCCAAGAACATAACAATCGCTCTCTCCTGGGTTGATTGCCATTAGCCGAGCTTTGCACACACTGGTGGCGGGCGGGCGGGTGGGTGGGGGATGTGTGCCTGCAGGCTGGCCCAGACAGCGCCAGGAGAGAATTTGGGCAGGAATTCGACGCAGGCGCCGGCCGCGAGCGGGCAGAGCAGCGCGTTGACGATGCCGTGGATGTGGTGCAGCGGCAGGCAGTGCAGCAGGCGGTCCTCCTGCCGCCAGCGCCAGGCCGAGCAGAGCGCGGCCACCTGCGCGCCCAGGCTGCGGTGCGTGTGCAGCGCGCCTGCAGGGCCCAGTTAAGTGGTCAGGCAGAGAAGTGCCTGCCACTATGTGCTCTGTTTCCGCAGATTGGAGCATTTGGGAAAGCCAGAGTGAGCTAACCAGGCGCACACGCAGGCTAATACTCAGAGCGAGCTAACCAGGGGGCACACGCAGGCTAATACTGAGCAACTCAAGGCAGGAGATGGGAGGAGGAGACCTTTGGGGCGGCCGGTCGTGCCGGAGGTGTAGATGATCAGCGAGCCGTCGTCTGGTCGAGCCCTGGCAGCCGCCCTGTCCACAGCTTCAGAGGCATCCCCACTTGCATCTGCACATGCCTGCAAGCTCGTCGTTGCAGCAATCAGCTGTTTCTCCCACAGGCTGTGCATGCGTGGCAGGTCAGCAGCTGCAGTGGGGGGGGCCAGGCTGCCTGCGGCGCGAGGCTGCGGAAGTCGGCCCCCTGCTGCCGAGCCAGCTGGGCCACCTGCGCCTCGTGTGCTGGTGTGGCCAGGACAACTGCCACCTGGGCGTCCTCCAAGACATATTGCATCTCCCTGCATGCCAGGCCGCCTTGCTAGCAAAGTTGGCTCTCCAGTCGGTGGGCGTGGCTGTGAAAGCGGCCACGCACTTGGGCGGGTGCGAGGAGCACAGTGGGACGGCAATGCCGCCAGCCAGCCAAGTGCCAAGGGTCGCCTCCACATAAGCGCGGCCGGGCTCTGCCAGGATCGCCACACGCGGACCCCGCCCTTCTCCTGCACATGTTGTGGCTGCCCCGGCTGGGCCCTTCCAGAGGCGGAGAGCCTGGCTTGCATTGTATTGGGTGACCGTGCTGGCCGGAGTCGGGAGGCGATAGGCTCCTGTAAGCGACCTCCAGGGCACCCAAGCAAACAAGATGCAGTTGCAGCGGCGTGCCAGCACTACAAGGCAGCGGCTGCTGGCTCGCGGGCTCACCAGATGGAAATTTGTCCAGCTTCTTGCTACCTGAGATTGCGCCTGCTACGCCGGCAGCGCGAGAGAGGACGTCCCGATACCTGCGGCATGCCGAGTACTGTTGGCATCGACCAGCTCACGCATGTGCTCAACTCGATGCAGATACATGCCAATGAGCCTTACGAGCCCCCGTGCAAGCAGTATCGTCGCTGCAAACGTGTTACACGGACAAGTGTTGGTCATCGCATGTCAAGGCAGGCAAGCATGCAGGAAGGCAACCTCGCGCTCTCTCCGCTGCTGACCGTCGCTAGGCGGTCGAGAAAGCGAGTCGCGGCTTTGAGCACGTCCATCCCGCCTTGTGCCCTTCCGCACGCATGCGGCGCTGTCAGTCGCAGGTACAGCCGCCTAAAGGGCCGTCGCGCGCTGCGATTTGTATTAAGCTAGGCGCGCTTGGGACGGGCCCAAAGAATGTGGCGGAAGGGAAAAGGTCTGCTGACCAAAACCGAAACCAGGAAGGATGGCCCAAATGCTGTAGAGGAGAAATGCCTGCCAAAATGTGCAGTGCGCGTTCGATTCAACCGTTAGAATGAGCCCTGTAGCCTGGACTTGCTAGCAGCTCTAGGACCAAAGGGAGGTCCTCCTGCTGCCTGCCGCCATTCTTGTTTGAAAACAGCTGTGAAAGGAGCCAAAGGGAACCTGTCTGGGTCAGTGGATATCTGGCCGCAAAGCGTTCCATTGGCTAGCCTAATGGAGCTAAGGCTTTGTGTCGATTTTTCTCCAAGAGTGAGTTGATTGGAGGCAGCTGCAAAAGGAGAGCCCGTGGGATCCCAGCCATGCGGCGTGGGGCATGCCCGGATGGTCTAGTTGACCCAGCCCCGAGGCTTTCGAAGGGTCGCAGCAGCATTGTTGCGCCTACTGGCTGCGGTAAGGGATGGACCAGGCTGCGGAGTGCAACCAGTGGGCCGGGCAGGATGGGGCCTGGCCGCGCTGCTCTCGCCAGGGAGTTGGGTGAAAGCCAGGCTGGCTGTGCCAAAGCGCCTTCTGCCGGCGGGCCTGACTGGATGTGAGCTTGGCCTCAGAGTGGGCTGAAGAGGGGGCCCTGGAGAGGGAGGCGCAGTGCGCCAAGACAAAGCGACCGGCAACAGCCGGTGAGCATTGATTGGCTCGCAAACAGAGCTCGATGGCATAGCACTCTCTAACACAGCTGCTCCGCAGGTCCCTCCTTTCCTTGTGCAAGCTCGCTCAAAGGCCCCTTCCCACCCCCCACAGCTGGCAAAAGCCCACCGTCTCCGCAGGCAAGGGCGGGCGATTGAGCGCAGGCGCTGCTCTGCTCAGTAGGTGCCAAAAGTGCGCCACAAGCAGCACCAAAGCAGGCACAGCACGCGTCGGCCAGCAGCCGCGCAGCGGCCTCCAAATCTGCTGCGGGGGGCCCTCACTCCAGCAGCCAGACGGGGACATGTTTTGAACTCTTCTTGTATTGGTGGTGCCTTGATGCCTGCCCGCTGCAGGGGCGGCCATGAAACGGGCAGCTGCCAGGGGCAGCGGTATGGCCGGCCTCCTCTTTTATGTCTTGAACGACAGGCTGGTGCGGGCTCTGCCATACCTGTGGGCGCTCAGTAGCGCGGTCGCTTGGTGTAAGCGCCGCCGGCAGCGCCGCCGCCTGCGACATGCGGTGCCCCCGCTTCAAGCCCTGGCCGCGGCTGCACGGCTGCGCGAGTCGCGGGCCCGGACGCTGCCGCACCTGCCGGAGCGCTGCCGTAACCGGCGCCGTAACTCCCGCCAGCGGCGCCGCCGTAACCTGCGCCACCGCTGTAGCCCGCGCCGGTGGCGGCAGCAGGAGCGTAGCCGGGGCCGTAGCTGCCCGCCTGCAGCACAGGCACGCTCTCCCTCACACGCGCGCTCGCCCGGCCTCTGCGGGGGGAAGACAGCGCGCTGGGCGGCAGACCTGCGGGTAGGGGGCCGCCGGGCGCTTGCGGCCGGCGCTGCCGCTGCCGCCGGCAGTGCCAGCGGCGCCGCCGTAGCCGGCATAGGCGGCGTGCTGCTCGTAGGCGACCTCCGCGCCGCCATAGCCGGCCTCGGCGCCCTACAAACGTGCCCAGGGATGGCATTCAGCACCCGCTGTCCACGCTTGGTGCGAGAGTGGAGGCGCGGAAGGGAGGGGCGGGAGCGGACCGGCGCTGCGTAGCCAGCATACTCCGCGCCGCCAGCGGAGCCGTAGGCCGCCCGGCTGCCGCCGGCCGACGCGGCGCGCTCCCCGTAGCCCCCTGTCGCGCCGTAACCCCCGTAACTTCCGTCCTCTCCGTAGCCGGCGGCGGCGTAGCCGCTCGCGGCCTCGCCGCCCTCGTAGCCGGCCGCCGCGCCCTCGTAGCCGGTCGCGGCCGCTTCTGCGCGGTCGGTCGGGAGTCAGGCAGGGTGCGCTGCGCGGCTGGCAGCGGGCGGGGGCGCATGAAGGGGCGCGCCTCCCTCCCCGTATCCGTAGCCTGCGTACCCAGCCTGCGCGCCGCCGTAGCCTGCCTGCGCGCCGTAGCCAGCGGCGGCGGGCGCGCTGTAGCCAGCAGTGCCGGCGCTGCTGGCCCCGTAGCCTGCAGCGGGGCGCGCGCGCCCGCACTCACCGACTGCCTGGGCTGCGACTGCTGCGCGCGGGGCAGCTGGGGCAGGCGAGACGCACCTGCAGAGGCGGCGTAGCCGGGCTGCTGGCTGTACCCGGCGCTGCCGTAGCCGCCGCTGGCCCCCTGCACGGCAGCGCATCGTTTCGCTCGCGAGTGCTGGCGAGTGCGCTGCTGCGGCGGCGGCGGCGGCGGCGGCACGCACCCGCTTGGCGACCTGTGCGGTCGCGGCGCGCCTCGCCTCCTCCTCTGCGCGCCGACGAGCTTCGGCCTCGGCGGCCGCGCGCGCCTGCGCCTGCGCAGCCTGCCGCTGCGCGGCGGCCGCCGCCTGCTGCGCCTGCTGCAGCTGCATCTGCGCCTGCCGCAGCTGCGCGGCGACCTGCGCCTGCATGGCCGCCTGCTGCGCCTGCATCTGCTGCTGCACGCGCATCTCCAGCTGCTGCCCCAGGCGCGCCTGCGCCGCCATGCCGGCCTGCACGTGCATCGCCTGCTGCCGCATCATCTCGTCCTCGCCGCCCATGCCGCGGCCTGCAGACCACACAAAGCCCCCGGTGAGTAGTGACTTTGGGGTGTTGAAGTTATTCCTCTCTGAGCACGCCACATCCCTGTCCCCTGAGAGCTGCAGTGAACGCAGTGCTCTCAGAAAAGTGCTTTGCGACAACCTCTGCCCGCGTCTGAAATGCAAACGAGCGGGTTCTGGTGGGAGCGTGCGCAGCTGAAACGCGCCCCGCTGCCATCGCGGACAACCAGTCAGCAAGAGGAGGGCGGCGCTCACCCGGGAACATGCCCCGGCCCCGGCCGCGCCCGCCGCCAGGCATGAAGGGCCCGCCGCGGCCCGGGCCGCCGAGGGGCTGCTGCCGCATCATGTTGCGCGCCGGATCGGCTGCCTTGGCCGGATTTGCAAAGGAGACGAGGGCGCCGCCGATCTCCTCGCTGCCGCTCTTCTCGAGCGCGCGGTACGCCCTGCGGCCGACGGGAAACACGACGCAACTGAATGCGATTTGATTGCATCGCCATTCTTGGTCACTTTCCCAGCTGGGAAAAGTTTTCCCGAATAGCGATTCAATAAAATCGCTATTTCCAGCTTGGAAAGTTCGGGAAAACAACACGCGCACGCTTGCCAAGACTGTGCGCATCTTCCAGCATGGGCAGTGTCGTGATTCCAGCGCTCAGCTGCAAAGGGTTTCTGTCGTCGAGCTTTCTCCCCCCTGGCCAAGTGCAGGAGCACTTGGCGTGGCGCTCCCGAAGGCAGCCACCAATCAGGCTGGTGCTGTGACCCTGCCGCAAGCACCCGCACGGCTCCATGCCAGTGCGGCAGCAGCTCCTTGCCCAGGCTTGCCAGTGGGCGGGGGCCATGCCTGTCGGCGGCCATCCCGTTGG
The DNA here is from genome assembly GCA_003568905.1 of Trebouxiophyceae sp. KSI-1. Taxonomy (NCBI): domain Eukaryota; kingdom Viridiplantae; phylum Chlorophyta; class Trebouxiophyceae; species Trebouxiophyceae sp. KSI-1. The sequence continues at coordinate 26,940 of BHFV01000237.1, forward strand.
AAAAGGCGACAAACGCAAAGCCCTTGGTGTGGTTCGTCTGCTTGTTGCGCGGCACCGTCACGTCCGCGACGCGACCAAACTGCTGGAAGATGTCGCGCAGCTCGGTGCCGCTCGTCTGGTTCTGCGCGGACGGAGAAACGCAGGCTGTCAGCCTCCGCCGCCGGGCAGCGGGCGGACTCCGGCTGTGGGGCGCGCGAGCCTGTGTGATGCCTGCTAGGCACGGGGCTCGCGGTGCATGCCCGGGCCATGAGCAGGAGCGGAGTGTGGGCGCCCTGCCGGCGGCTGCGGGCAGTCGCGCACGCGCTCTGCGCCGCCACCCACAGCCCACCTGCCCGCTCTGTCTGTGAGAGGGGGGGGCGTGCCGTGCGCAGGTTTGCCACGTACAGCACGCGCGAGAAGAGGCTCTCCGCCCGCCGCACGCTCGCCCACTCCGCGCGCAGCAGCTTGACCAGCCGCCCGCCCGGGTCGCTGCCGACGCGCAGCACGCGCTGGGCCCCGCCGGCCGCCTGCAGCGCGGCAGGCGGGGCGTTCGGGCGTGGGCCTCGGGGAGCAGCCGGCATGCGGAGCAGGGCTGGTGCAGGTGTGCTGGTTTCCGGCAGCAGCACAGGAGGGGGGCCTCAGGCCTATCGATCGGTGTTCATCGCGGCCCATGAGGACCGCTCCGAATACGAATACATGAAAAGTGCTCATCACCGGTCCCCCCCTGGCCACCCGTGCATGCCTCGCCAGCCAGCGCTCCTGGCTGCGAGCCAGCGCTGGCAGACTGACCAACCGCGAGATCCAAAGCAGGGCAGGGCGAGGCAGGCAGGTTCCAGTCGCGCTGCCAGACCATCCGTGCGGTGTGCAGACGGCCTCTTGCAGCCTGGCCAGGGAGGGCTGCTGCTGAGGCCGGCATGGTGGCCGCAGCGGGCGGGGCGCACCGCGTCCGCCTGCGGCTGCTGCGGCAGCGGCGGCTGGCCGATCTGCTTCGGCAGCACGGCCGGCCGGCGGTAGTGGTCCGGCCGCATGTTGCGCTCGATCTCGTCCATCGCCTGCTTGCAGGCGAGCGCGTCCGCCGGCAGCGCGTACTCGACAAAGGCGTAGCCCTGCAGGCGCGCCCACGGCCCAGTCAGAAGGCAGCTTTGCGGCGGCTGGCTGCCGCGCAGCGCAGGGCTGCGCGCATATATCTCGGCACAACAGGCCGACGCGCCAGCACCTACTGGATGGCAGAGCCGGCAGCAGCGGCCCCCGCATGCCACACCCCCGCATGCCACACACCCGCAGGCTTGCCAGGACTCGGGAAAGGCACGCGAGTAGCAACACCAGTAGCAGGTATGCGAGAGTCCTGGCTGGGCGAGGCGCGGGAGCGGCGCGGCAGGCAGCAGCCGTCACACGCAGGAGGGGGAGGCCGCGCTGCGCGCCTTGCTCAGGCCGGCTGCGTTGCGCATGACAAACGCGCGCTCCAGGCGGCCGTACTTGGACATCGCCTCCTGCAGCACGTCGTCCGCCTGCCATTCGGGCGACAGGTTGCCGATGTACAGCAGCACCTGCTGGCTGCCGGTCTCGAAGCCGAGCGGCTGGCCGCCCAGCGACGGCGGCGGCTGCGTCGCCTTGAGGCGGTTCACCGCCCAGACGGCCGCGCTGGCGGCGTCGCCGTCCCGCGGCGGGCCCTTGCTGGGCGCCTTGGCCTGCCCCTCCGCGCCGCCCGCCTCCTGCGGCGGCAGGCGCGCGCCGCGGTCGCTGGCATGGCGAGGGGCGTGGAGAGGGGGTAGGCAGGTGGGGGGCTCGATTCTGAGCCGCTGTGTGGCAATGACAGGAAGTCACCGCCCTCTCGAGCGGCTCTCAGGCTTGTCAGGGTGCGCTCCCTGGCAAGGAGAGGGGACGGGGGTTTGCACGGGGCTGCTGGGCGTGCCCTAGAGTGTGGAACGGGGGCGTGCCTCGGCGGGGCGCGGCTCCCAGGACAGCGGCTGCGGGTGCAGGCGGGCGATGGCGGTGCGGCGGCCGACGCCCCTCCGGTCGTCGACCGCGACCGAACGGATGCTGATGCCCAGCGCCTCCTCCAGCACCGCCTTCACCTCGGCCTCGCTGCCGCCCTCCCCGGGCGGGATGTTGCGCACCTGCCGGTCAAAAAAAGGCCCGTCACTGGGCCAGCCGGCGCAGTCCCTCTCTTGGACTGTAAGGGGAGGGGGCGTGCCAGGAAGAGCGGCAGCGGGCGCCATTCTTGCGGGATGTGCGGCATCGCCTGCCACTCGGGCGTGCGCTCCTCATCGACCTCGGCGTCCGACAGCGCGATGTGGGTTGGCTCCTGGTTGCCACGGTCCGCCTGTAGCCGCAGCCCCAGCTGGCTCACCTGCCTGACTCTCCCGGATGGGTGAATGCGGTGGAGGGGCGAGCGCACCAGCACGGGGAAATTCTCCCGGACAACAGCCGGGTTGACGGCGTTGCCGGTGCCTGCGGCTCCAGCTGACCCCGCAGCCTTCTGCTCGCCGGCCGCCTGCTCGCCCGCCGGCAGCGCGTCTCCAGGCAGGCTGTCGTCCATCGGCTCCTGCTCCTGCTCCTCGCCTGTGCCCTCGGTGTGGAAAACGAGCGCGCCGCTGGGCTGCACACCAGCCATCCCCAGCGCCTCAGCACGCCGCGCGCCCGCCCCGGTGGCGACCGACGGCAGCCTTCACACTCGCAGCCATGCGGCTGCCGAGCACCCTCGTGGGCCGCACCTTTTCTGCCTCGTTCTCCGGCATGGTTGGGCGAGTCCCACGGGCGGATCGAGTGCGCAGACGGTCGCCAGCCGCGAGCCGAGCACCGAGCAGGCCCTTGCGCCCCTTTCCTGGCTGCAGGCGCGGGCTGGTTGCCACGACCGGAGCAGCAGATGTGGCGGCTCCTGCCCGGCTATGGATGCCGATCGGCTGCTGCCGCCGAGCCGGTGGTCTGTTGGCACTGGCCGGTGGCTGGTGGTGCCCGCAGCGCCTCGCGTATACTGTGTCGTGTGTCGTCCGGCCCGGGAACAGGCTGCGCGGGGCCAACCCTCAGCGAGCCAGCCCCTGTTGGCCAGAGGCGAATCTGCCTCCCTTCGCGGCGGGATGGCGCTGGGCCTGGAGGTCGCGCTGGTGCTGCGCGCCAAGGGTGGCGCCAACTTCTTGATGCACACGTGCGGCCCCATCCCTTCGCATCCCATGCCTTCTGCTGGCGCCGCTGCGGCAGAGATCGATGCCCGCTGAGCAATGCAGGCACGGCATCGGCGCCAAGGATGCGAATGAGGCGACGCGGGAGGCCGTCGAGCGCCTGGACGCCTTTGCTCAAAGCGATGGTCGCGGCGACCAGGACGGGTGCGTCGCCTGTTCGTCGCCTGATGCGTCATACCATAGCACTGTTGTACGCGGCATTGCAAATGACCGAGGAGTCAGCTCCACCGGCTGGCCAGCTCCTCGTTGCTGAACAGGTGGAACGGGCGCAGGAGCGGCGACAGCGCGCCCGGCTTCGGTGCGGGCCGGCTAGCAGTCTGCCGCGGCAGGTGGGTACTCCTGGATCAACACCTGCGGAGAACAGCAGACCCTCCCAGCCTCGCTCCCACCGAACCTTGCTCCTTCCCGACAGCTGCTGACGCCAGCCGCTCCCGCCGGCAGGCTGCTGGTCAACTACCGGCTGGTGGGCGCGATCTGGGTGCTGAGCGTCTCGCCCGCCGCCGCCAACCCGCTGCTCTGCGTGCAGCTGCTGGCCGGCGCCACGCGCGTGCTGGCCGCGGCGGCCAAGGGCCCCGATGTCACGCCCGACAAGCTCGCCCGCCGCTACCCAGAGGTCTGGCCCCACAGGCAGCAGGAGAGCATCCCCCGCTCTTTCGAGGCACCACAGCGTTGAGAAGACCGCCTTGCAGGTCTACCTCGCGCTGGGGCAGCTCATGGCGCCGGGCGGCCTGGCAGCCGACGCCTCCCAGCTGCTGGCCGCGGGGGAGGTGGAGGTCGCGCAGATCGCGCCCGAGGGCGCCGCCAAGCCGCCGGCGGCGGCCAAGGCGCTCGGCCTGGCCGCGCCCAAGGCGGCCGCCTCGCTCAAGAGCCGCCTGGGCGTCGGCGGCCTCTCCCGCGCCGGCAGGGGGCTCTCCGCCAACAGCTCCAGCTCCTCCCTCTACTCGGCCTCAGCCGACCCGTCCGCCGCCCCCGCCAGGTCACCTCCCCATCCCCTCCCCCTCGCATCGCATGCACCTGAAGCCCGCTCTCCTGATGCGCTGCTTCCGGCAGGCCGCTGGCTGAGGAGGGCGAGCGCATTGGAGTGGCCAGCTTCACGCTGCCGCCAGAGGCGTTCAGCGGCGCCCGCTTCGACGCCGCCGCCAGCCTGGCCGGCCCCGCCGCGCCGCCCGCGGCCGAGCCGCCGCTGCTGCCGCTCGACCCGGCGGCGGACCTGCTGAGCGGGACGGGGCTGGAGGGGCTGGACGCGCCGCCGCCCGGCTACGCGGAGCAGCTCTGTGCGGCCCCCGCGCCAGAATGCCGAATGAACGCGAGGACGGCGATGCGCTGCGAAACACACTCGCCTCCGGAGTGTACCTTGGAACTACATCCAGCCAGCTTCTAGTAGGAGCCTGCTGTCGAAGGAAGGGAAGCGTTTGTCGAACTGCCAGACTGGTGGCGGCTGACATGGCTGGTGTGCCCGGCTGCAGCGGGGCTGATGCCTCCCGGCGCGAGCGACGACCCGTGGGGCGGCTTTGACTTCGGCCAGCACTCGGCCGCAGCCGGTGCGCTCCCGGCCCAGCCGCCCGCCTCCGCCAGCCGTGCTGCTCCGCATGCAGGCGCTGAGCCGGGCGCCGGCCGCCTGCAGCCGCGCCTGTGCCGCTCGCAGCGGAGCCGCCGCCGCCGCCGCCGCGGCCGCAGCTGCCGCCCGCGACGGCCAAGCAGCAGCGGGCCATCGCGGCCGGCGGCTCGCTGCAGCTGCTGGAGCTGTGGCGGGGCGTCTTTGTCGGCTCCAGACTCCACATGGCCGGTCTGTTCCCCCCGCCTGACCCCTCGCAGGCGCCAGCATGCGAAGTCCCCCCCGCGGGCGCAGTCACAGTTGCTGAGAAGCCATCGCTGCCGCCGTGTGCAGGCACGACCGGCGAGGTGCTGGGCACGGGGGCGGTGCCGCGCTGCGAGGCGCACGCGGCGTTCCAGCTGTCGGTCGATGCGGAGGCCGCGCCGCGTTCGGTCTCTGCAGCGGCTGCCGCCGCCGCGGGCGAGCTGGGCCTGACGCAGCCGGGCGAGCAGGGCGGCACGCTGGCCTGCTTCGGAGAGGCGCCCGGCCCGGAGGTGCGCAACCGCAGGCCTAGGCTCGGCGGCTGGCAAGGGGGTGATACGGCGCGAGAGGGGGGCGAGCGCCGGCTGTGTGCGCTGCCGCAGGCCGCGTTTGCGCGCTTCCGGCTGCCGCCCGCGGCCGTGCCGCCGCCGCTGCTGCTCGCGGTCTCCCTGGCGGCCAGGCCTGACCCGGCCAAGCCGGCGAGGGCGCAGCCGGCCGCAGAGGCCGCCGAGGCCACGGAGCCTGTGGCGAACGGGGCTGTGGCGGCCGAGCAGCCTGCCGAGCCCGAGCCGGAGGCTGTGGCAGAGCCTGAGGCGGAAGCAGAGGCGGAGCCTGAGACAGAGCACGAGGCGGGCGCGGAAGCCAAGCCTGCAGTCGAGGCTGGGGCAGAGGCCGCTGCCTCGGTCAAGGCAGAGCCTGCGGCGGAGCCCAAGCCCGAAGCTGAGCACGGGGCCGAAGCCAAGCCCGAGTCTGTGCCTGAGCCCGAGAGGGAGACCAGCGCCGGAGCGGAGGCGGTCGCTGAGGCGGCAGAGGGTCGCAAAGAGCCTTCCTTGGCGGGCGAGCAGCCTGCCGCCGACGGCCGGGACGCGTCGGAGGAGGCGCCCGCGCCGGCGGTGCCCCCGCCGCTGCCCGCCGGCCCCCAGGAGCTGCTCTTCGTGGTCAGCCTGGCCGTGCGCTCAGACCTGCCCGGGCCGCTGCGGGGCGTCTGCCTCGACCTGGACGTCCCCACCGCCGCCGGCGAGCTGCTCTCGGTGCGCCCCCAGCGGCAGCGCCGTCCCCTGTCACCGCATCCGGCACGAGGTGCTGAGGCGGAGGTTGCCGGCGGCCCGTCAGGCGCAGCCGCGGGCGCAGTGGGCGGCGCGGCAGCGGCGGCTGCGATGGAAGCTGTACGAGCTGCAGCCGGGCGCCACGGTCCGCCTGGCGGCCCGGCTGCGGCGGCCGGCGGTGCGGCGCGACGCCGAATCGCTGGCAGCCGCCACGCTGGCGTCGCTGCACGCCTTCGGCCCGCCAGGCCTCGGCCTGAGTGGCGTGCGCCTGCTCAGCGGCGCGCCTGACGGCGAGCTGCGGGAGTCCAGGCATGCCACCGCCGCCTGCTGCAGCGCAGGAGGCCGCCTTGATGTCATCGGCCCTGGCTAAGGAGGTTCCCTCTTTGCGGCTCGTGCAGGCAGGCGTTCCACTGCGAGGCGTACGCGCGCCCTGAGGCGGCGAAGCGGCGGGCAGCGTTCGGCGTGGCAGAGTTCACGCAGCTTGGCGTGCTGCTCCAGGAGCGGCAGGCGCACAGGGAGCGGCTGCAGCGGGAACGGGAGGAGCAGCTCGAGGACGAGCAGGACTGAGTGACCACTGCTGTCTGGCTATCTGCGAGCTATGTGTGGAGGGCTGTCATGATACGAACGAAAGACCCCAGCCGGCGGCTTGGCGATTGCCGACCGACGTGTCGAAAGCACTAGTATTATTCCAGCTCATATCACTTGCACTGATGACGGCCCAGATGTTGACCTTCACGGTAAGCCCGGCTGTCCAGCGCGCCGTAGCAGTAAGTTTGATCGTTGATCTGAAAAAATTCGCATGCCTCGACCTGATCTATGCAGTGATAGCCTTGCTGATTTGAGCAAGCCGAGACCCACAAGGCGATTGGCCTGACTACTGACCACTTCTGGTCCTGCAGAGCGCGACCGCGCGGATGGCCGCCCCATGCGCCCGCCAGGTCGGATCTCTGCTGTGCAGAGAGAAGAACTGCGGTTCTCTTGGGCCTCTGCAACGGCCATCTGAGTCCTTGTGTCGTCGCTGTGCCAGAGTCTGTGCTCCCAGCTGAGGAGCAGCCCCGCCGGCGCCCGCAGCCTGCAGGCGGCCGCCCTCGGCCGCAGGCCGGCCTTCCGGCCGGCTGCTGGCAGGAGCCTGCACAGTCGGGTGGTGGCCATGGCTGCGGCGTCGCCTGAGGTCTCGACCAAGGTCTTTTTCGACATCAAGCAGGCAAAGCTCCTGGCCCCCTGGCCCCCGGCTGCCGTGCATGTCGAAGAGCAGAGCGTGACGCCATCCTGCCCCTTTGCAGGGCAGCAAGGAGCTGGGCCGCATCACCATCGGCCTCTATGGCTTGCCTCCTCCCGCCTGCCACCGCAGCAGCAGACGCTCAGGCCGTGCTTGGTGTCACTGCACTCGGCTGGCGGCTGCAGGCAACGATGTGCCCAAGACGGCCGAGAACTTCCGGGCGCTGGCCACCGGCGAGAAGGGCTTCGGTTACAAGGGAAGTGCCTTCCACAGGGTGATCTCCGGCTTCATGATTCAGGGTGAACGCCCCTGCTGGCCCGCCCGCTCTGCCCCTCGCAATCGGTTGACGGCGGCTCTGCGGCATGCTGAGCTGCGTGTGGTGGCAGGCGGCGACTTCACTGCTGGCAACGGCACCGGCGGCAAGTCCATCTACGGCCTCAAATTCCCGGTGCCGATCCCTGCAGCCAGGCTCACTCTATCCCACCCTTCCCCCTCTCGCCTCGTGCTCACACTCGGCCATTCTTCGGCTGCAGGATGAGAACTTCAACATCAAGCACACGCGCCCGGGCCAGCTGAGGTGGGGCCCCAGACACCACCGAGCCGCATGCCACCCCCCCCCCCTCCTCCCGCGACTCAGACTGACTGACCGTGCTGTTCCGTGTGCCTGCAGCATGGCCAACGCCGGCCCCAACACCAACGGATCCCAGTGTGAGCGCCCCCTGCCTGCCGCCCCGGCCCTGCCTGCCGCCCCTGCCCACCAGCGGCGCTGAAGCACTGCCTCCTCGTGGCCCCGCAGTCTTCATCACCGTCGCGCCGACCTCCTGGCTGGACGGCAAGCACGTCGTGTTTGGCGAGGCATGGCCCCCTTCCAATCCCCGCTAACCCCCTCAACCGGCATTCTGCGCACAAGTTTCACCTTGTTCGCCGTCGAAGCCTGAAGAACAATATTCAGCAAACTTGCTCACAGCGACACATCGGCACAAGCCTGGTGGTGCTGTGACGCTGATTCCAAACCCCGCCCTGCCGGTTGCTCCTTGGCGGAAGCCTGTCATGCTGGCGGCACTGAGCGCCCGGTCATGCAGGTCGTGGATGGCCTGGACGTGGTGAAGAAGATCGAGAACACGCCCACCGACCGCATGGACCGCCCTCAGGAGGCGGTCGTCATCGCCGACTCGGGCGAGCTGTGAGCTGCGAGTTAGATGTGGATGGGTCACTGTCAGGCTGTGGTGCTGCCGCACGAAAGTGAGTGCGCTTTGCGTGGCTCTGGTGCAGCAGTCGAGCCAGGCGGGCCTGATTGCACTGGAGACGGCTGGCTGGGAGGAGTAACACGTTGTCTTCACTGCAATTTGCAGTCACTGGCAGCGCCAGCCAGTCTGGCACGTTGCAGCGTATCGACACTTATGGGCCTCAGAATAACAGGGCAGGCATCCACAAAAGAGGCCGTCGTGCTCGGCACCGGCAAGGCAGTGCACTGCCGTCAGAACGGGTCTCTCTTCGTCTTCGAAGTGTGCAAGGTCGAGTGTGAAGGGTGAGCGAAAAAAAGCATGCGTGCAAGAAGGCAGGACGAGCCCCTGCAGCCAGGAACTGGGCTGGCCGCACACAAGGGGTGGCAGCGGCGCCGAGCAAATATCGGCGCCGCAAAACTGCCTGCACTCGGGCGGGGACCGGCGAGCTGCCCGCTGCTCCGCTGCGAGCGCAGGGTATCTATTTCCTCGCGAGGCTGGTGCCAGCTGCAACAGCAGCAGCAGCAGCAGCACGCCTCTCTGATGCGCCTGCTCCTCAGTCCAGGATGTTGGGGTTGACTTGCAGGATGTAGGTGCCCCAGTTGGCCAGGCGGGGGTTGCCCGAGTCCGGCTGGCGCAGGTTTGTGTAGTCACTGCTGGCCCACTCGGCCACCAGCCACGCGTTGCCGGCCTCGTCCAGCGTGGCGCCGCTGTAATCCCCGGTGCGCCGCTGCGGCAGCTGGCCTGGCCCCTCGTTGAGCAGCGGGTTGGTGGAAGCGGCCGGCGCGCGCACCGGGCCGGGGCCTGCGCAGCCACGTGCGGGCGTCAGGCCGCCTGCCAGGGTGGCGGGGCTGGCGCCCCCCAGGGACACGGCATTCGGACTGGCGTTCAAACGGTGCCCTCCGTGCAGCTGCATGGGTCAGCAAAGGCATGCCTTGCTGGCGCCAGCGCCGAGCCGGGTGCTGCGTCAATGCCGTGGCCTGCTAGTGGCTGTGGGCCAGCAGCATAGCAGCGTACGATATGGGGTGCGGGGGTTAAGGGGGGGGGGGGGGGGGACGGACGCACCAGCCTGCGGCGTAATGTGGGCGTAGAAAGCGGAGAGATACATGCCGCTGCCGACGACGCTGCCAGTGATGACCATAGAGCCGTTGGAGGTGGAGGTGATCGCGCCGTTCAGCAGGTTGGTGCCCGCCACGCCCACATACCTGCAGCC